>LUCM01011749.1:0-10329 GCA_008360955.1 Fasciolopsis buskii | reverse complement strand
CCTTCCGTCTACCTGTTCTCACACCAAATCCTCTCTTAAAAGCCAATTTTGTCCGTGTGATTCACGTCACACTCTGAACCAAGCTACAGCCCTACACTTGCTTCTCCGTCTCATTGACTAGAACCCGGAGGGAAATAAATATATTTTTCGCACTTAACAAATCCATTGAGTTGAGCAATTTTCCTGTGCCCTTATATGCGCCATACGAAAGAGGCCCTTATTTTCGATATATACGGTCAATGTTCAGTACATATCACCAGCCACCCAGATTTGGGAATGTCCATCCATTTTCGCAACACCCAAAGCGGAAAACTCCTGTGGTCACGCCATCCGAAGAAATTGCCAACTGAACCTTGCACAAAGAACCGCTTGCGGATTACAGATTTAAGTCCGCAATAATAATGACAACGCAAGGCCCGGCCGGACTCCGCACACTGTCCGCCCTTGGATGTCTCTCAGTTAACTCGCCTATCAGTAATGTAACTTCATGCTAATCCCCTCGGTGTGGGGTGCGGTCAAATCCATCACCTTTGTCAGCGCATATCGGGCAGAAAGCCCGGCTGCAGCAATGTACGGTTGACACCAGGATGACGGGTCACATGCTTTTTGTTCACCTCGTAAAGATGACTTCACGCTGAGTGTCCGGGGCTCGGTCAGTCCCGCCCATTAGCGCCCCGGTGATCAGCACCTCTCAGTCCCTTTTTGCATCCGCACCCATATGCATCCGCCTCCACCCGCCTTTCTTACGAAAACAAAGTCGCGCGAGGAAACTTTGTTGGTCTCTGAGCTGTTTAGATATTCTGCGTTCACATCTGTGCTACCTCCTTCCTCTTAGGGTGTATTCCTATCCTGTTCCGAACCGATATTATTGCTTTTTAATTTGGCTACATGTTTCTGCACCAATCATCGCTCATCGTTTCGTCTTGTTCTCCATCAGCGAGTACAATAACTTTTCTTTCAACGCCTCCTCTAGTGTCGATCTCAGCTGAAATTTTACCTAAGCAAACCTGCTTGCATTAATCCTCCCTTGCATCCAATTTCTTCCTACAGTTGCAAATTTTTCTGTTGTGGTTGCTCCCACCTGTTACACCCTGACAAACATCCACCATGTCGCACTCTTATTGTTCTCATCCCGTGAATGCCCGTTTAGCATTTCACCCGAAAAGACCATATAGACAATATTGCACGCTGAAAGCGTATACCTTCAAATATCATTTCTAATTGCCCTTTATGGTTCTCGTTGTCTCACCGTATTTACTGGGTCATTACCACATATTCAATTCCACGTGTAAGCATACGGTTTGTTTTTCTAATTACTATTTTCACTGTGCGCCACGATCACGTAAACCGCAGATGTTTCCGCGGTGCTCAAGAAAATAACTTTGTTGTTGTTGTTATTGAACCGTGGGGTGCTTGGTCCTCAGAATATTATGGTCGGCGGTTTCTTGGGAAAGGCCGGCTTTAAGAAGTTCTGATTCTGACAGGCACTTCCCTCCGGTAAAGATGAAAGCATTTGCTGCTGCTGGCAGTGCCATCGAAGCGGTCAGCAGAAGAATTTATGATAAATAAAGTTCACTTCCTCATTTCCCTCAGCCTTCTCCAGTTGGTCGACGGTAAAAACCCGGAACGTCTCGAAGGCCAGTGGGTGGTAGTCTAGGGAAAATGAAGCAAAGTACTGAGCAAACCACAGTCACAAAAACGGAGCCAAAAATCACTTGAATTCACGTATGCAAGCACTTTGTAAACAAACATCAGAAAAAAGGTACTACGAGCGACAGCCAAAAGACAGTCACTAATGGTCAGCATGCCAAACAAATTTAAACCAAGTAAAGCAAACAGGATGCAAATAAAAGCAGTAAAGGCGCACGTCCCTAGTAAAAAGGCAACAACGTTTTGATGTGCATTCCAGAATTTCAAAATTAACAAACACAAAATTGCCAGTATTTCATCAGCCCCCAAAACCAGCAGGATAGCGGTTGGTTGTATATTATGCCCGCAAGCGTTATCGTAAGTGGGCCCCCAAATCCCTCAGATTATTTCGTAGATTTTAGTTTTCGATACGACCAACTGGAGAGATATAACGGATAGCCAAAATCAGATTTGTCATATCTTGTTTCTGTATAAAGGGCAGAGACTGAGAGGATTCGTGGATGTCGCTTTGCTGCTGGATGGCCAAGGAGTGGATGCTGCCAGCACCGTACGGCTTCTCTCTATTCAGTGCGATGCCCTCCCATCCAGACCCAAAGAACAGCCTACTTGCCAAAGAAAACAGACTTACTGACCTCGAAACTTGCAATACTTCAAGACTGCAAGTGAGCAGTGGACGCTAGTAAGCGCACCATATATATGACACGACAAAGCTTGCTGCTATCGAAAGAAATGAAACGAGCTATTCACCAAGAGTAATCAATATAACTGCTAACGCGGAAACCTGGGGCAACAGTAAGCACAAGGAGGTGCTTTTGGGGGAACACTTGGCAAAAAACTGGATAGAATACATTCGAGGTCAGTCCGCGGGACAACCATGTATATGCACCAGGCTAAAAATGACCAAACGAACCCCCAGATTAATTCTGATGGTTTGTAAAGGAACCGGCATCCAACACCGCAAGTGCCATTTTTTTCCTCGCTACTTTAAAGGTCAACCAGCGCATGGGTCTCCCCTGAAGGGAAAAGGAGGAATGCATCTACTTTGTTCTCGTACAGGAGCACTCTATGCTGCCCTTTAAATTATCGCAGCATCTCAATGTTAAAACATGCTTTGATATTACCTGCCTGCTTAATTGTCTTGATGTAACTGATCGGTAGAATCAGGTTCATAGATTTTAAGCCAAGTGCTTCATTCGACATGCACTATCTGTTCTTCCCTGGCCATTAATCCGTCCCGTAATTCTGAAAAGCTTCATGACAGGTTAACATCCTCTTTTAAGCGACTTGCCAGCTGTACTCCGGTAATGTCTCCATCCAACTAGCACAGTGCTTGAAACAAGCTCTTCCGTAACTAATACATAATTTTCCTTAAGATTCTCCCGATCTCACTTCAGTTTGCTACACCGTCTAGTTTGTATTGTGGATGCGGTCTGAGCCACCATTTGTGTAGGAAACAGCAGACTTCCCTGAAATAGTGCTCGTTGTGGATTGTCATCCCCGTTTTTGGGTCACCTAGGGGCTACGCTTACAAGTTTAACGTAGACAGAACTTCACTAGTCAAAAAGGTCTGCTAATTTTCTTTGAAAACCTGATTTTGGCTAACTCTCTGCGTAAACTTCATGCCGATATTTTATTCAGGCCTAGATGGACTCGTTTTCAGTTCTGATTCCAACCTAACTCAAATTCCGTCAGGATATACAACACCAATACTATCGGTTTCCCTGGTTGTTAATGCAAGTACACACGCTTGATAAACTGTTTGATCTTCCCATTCACAAGCTTCCACATCCCTCGATGCTATTCCGCTACTCGAATATAATCTGGGAAGCTGATTATTTTCACTCATACCCCAGTGTAATATTTTTATTATTGTAGCCCGTCTTAATTCGCGCCTCGTCTGCTAGATTGCATGGAGCCATTCTAGAAAGGTGAAATCTTTCACAGGTCATCATATTTCCATCGGGGTCACCAGTCACCCAACATTACCAGTAGTTATTTGTACTTCTACCTCCGGATCAAAATATATGGGATATAATAATATAATAATAATAACAATAATTATAATATAATATAATAATATAGAATATAATAAACTTTCATCACATATGGTGGCGCATGCGTCCTTGATAAACAGCCCTACAACCCGTTCAACGAACCGAGTCACCGGACCGTCAGGGGCCTCCATGATTAATAGCTTGAAGCCTTTTTGATTAAACCCTTGTTCTTATATCTCATCGACTTCTTCCTTGTAGCTAACAAAAGACTACAGATGTGGAACGAAATACCAGCGATCTTCACAGTAAACTGCCATTATCTGAAGGAAACGTTGCGCGATTACTTTCCGCCATGAACATTATGAACTCTGCAGAGCATTCCAGCTTTAGCCCCCCAGGAGAAACCCGTTGTCATTCGGACTTTATTACCAACGACGTTCAAAAACAAATAGCGGCTGAGAGAAAGGCTGTTATGCCGAATGCTCTTGATCGCTTGCCGCCCGAGGCGTTGAAGTCCCGCTTTCTAGCTGCGTGCGACATGGAGCAACACGGGCGCACCTGTATTGGGCCTCGCAAAACATCGCAGCTCCAGGGCCGGGCAATTAAAGGATGCAACGACGGTCAAACTTTTAATCAACAGCTGTCAAATCACTATCAGTATTTCCTACAACACAGTATGTATAAAGTCCCTCATTCACTGTCGTTGCCCCCTCACATCAAGAACCAAAAGCATTCTTCCGACTGTCAGCCCACACATGACCGGATGCATCTGTACCAACCCTCCTGCCAACCTACCGTTCTTCTTTGGCGGTCCTCACAACCAATAACCCTAGGACCTGCTATATCACACTCCTTGGACATCGAGTTCCCAAGAGCCAATTTGATTTCCTTAAGCACGTTCCATCCTCACTCAGTCACCTTTATGGTTCGCGCGCCACTGTTGGTCAGCAGCCCTGGCAATTGCACGTCCCACAGTAGCGGGCTAACGCCCTGCGGGAACTTTGTCTGCATGTCAGCCTACAAGGCCCAACCAAACTTTACCACCGGCCACATTTGCCAGCGTGCAATTATTGCCTGACACCTCTTCGTGTCATATCAATTAACTTCAGCCTTTTTCAACCGAATTCGACCAACCGATCGGATTTCTGTGTCTGGTGCTCCACCACAGCCAGAGGTTTTATCTTTTGTCCTGAGTAATTTCGTTGCTTATTGCGTGTTCTCTACTCCGAAGAATTCTGCCTCGGCATGCAGATGGAAGATTAGCTTCGCCACGGGTCGTGGCTCAATGAGTGCACATTTACGTGATATTTCCCTTGCTGAGTAAATATTCTTGGGGGCAAGCTGAATCTCCGGGCGTAGTGACAGTTATCTGACTTATGTTGCCGAAAACTTTGAAGTTTAGACATTCATAAATACAAGTCCGCACCCTCCGAACTAATCAGTCTACCATGAAATGCTCAAAGATAAGTGCCCTGTGCATGCCCACTGGAGTTTTAATCCTCCGAATACCGGAGAACCCGAATTGACCTCTCTGATTAAAGCAGTTGATTATCTTGGATCAGTTGGCAGTTTTAACTCGCCAATGACATGTTGAACAGAACACACTGCCCAGTCTAAATCACAGAAAGTCGTTTTAGACCCCATTTGGGTCGATGGGTTCAACATGACAACACCCTGACCAGAAAAACCAAAATCCCCAGCCCGACATTTACTAAGGTAACGCGCAACTTCTAGACTTTGACCAAAAATCTACGTTGGAAACGTCATTTTCATTTCCTCGAACCCTTTGCCAAAAATACTGAATTCACCATTCCAGGCTGCATGGGAAGCTGTTACCAATGCTTACTCGTGGCAATCTCGGTTTGCAAACGAGCCCATGGGCTCCGGAATCCTCGGGGATTAACTGTCATTCTATCCCAAGTAATTTCAGTCAATTAAAAAGATTTTCTGCTTCTTCCAAACGGGATAAACATTCATTTCTGAGTTTTGGCTTACTGCGGACACACCTAATAAAGTGACTTCTCTTGCGGAATACCAGTCCTTTAGAGGCACTAAAAACGACCGCCTTGAGGGTAGTTGCCTTGTCTATGTAAGGCAGAGCCTATTAGTCTCCGTTCTTATGCATCTTACACTAGAACTGATCCAAGAGCCGGCATGACTCACCATCAAGGTGTCGTCATGTGTTACCCATACTGACTGTGTCTATCTCCCTCCATATCGTGCTGAAATTGGGCTCCCCCCTCTTAGCGGACGCATTTGACCACCTTTCTTCCCCCCTATCAACATCAAAAATCCTTGCCGGAGACTTTAGTCTCCCCGGTGTAACCTGATCTACGATTACGGCCCCACCAAGTCTAAACCGTTCGTCTCCCAGTTGCATCATTCGGGTTGGGAACAGCACGTAACGTCAGGCACCAGAAATAATAATGTATTAGACCTCATCTTTGCACATACAGATCACGTACAATCTGATTCACTTGGAGGAATAGATTTCGACATGGAGAGCGACCACAGGTAGATGGCACGTAGAATCCATGTCCGTAGCTCAACGCTGGTGAACATCCTATTGAAACAACTTGCCCATCCCATTTTAACTGGCAGCATTTTCCCTCTCCAGTACGCCAAATTGACCAGGTAACCTTTTTTCTAGCGACTGACACACAGAGGGCTGCAGAAGAATTTTGTCGCGACATGCCAGCCGAATCTTGAAACTGGCCATTATGGAACGAAAAAACAGAAACAAGACTTCGCAACTTGCCTCCCTGAAAGGCAAATATGCCAAGTGCGCGGCAATTTCGTGTACATAACATCCAAGTTTTTATTCTTTCACATCTGTGTTCATGTCACTCGCTTAGATATCGAATTCTCCTTTGGAAAAAATATAGGGCGCTGAGGCATAAACAATTACACATCATGATGCTATTCAAAACATTATGAAGTTAGTACATAACGATCGCAAACTCTGGATGAACTTCTATCGTTTGCCTAATGCTGAAGTCTGAGACAACTCCAATCAACAGTAGCAGGCTTGAACGTTCATCATTTTCGCCTCCCTCCACTGTCTAAGCTGCAATAGCACTCCACTACCATCTACATGAAATAAAAACAATCTCCTGTCATTTTCTGCTTTCCATTGATCGTAAGACTACTGCACGACATTTAGCCAATTTCAAACCAGGATCTCACCAAGGCCCTGATGGCAGCCTTCAGCAGCTGTTCTCTATTGTGGCCCTAGCCCACCCTTGCTGCCGCTCAATCACTTCACCCTTTCAAGTAACTCTGACGCAATTCCGGTCAGCCGCAATCAATCAGTAATAACCCCCGCCATTAGAAGTGGTCTAGGCATGATTTGTCCAATTACCGTCCAATTAAGCAAACACCTGTTATCTCCAGGGTTATGGAGGTGGCGAAATGATCCAACTTGGACTACCTTTTAGCCTCCAACAAACTAAGCTTCAAACAGCACGAATTTCTCCAACCTCGTTCTTGCTCCACCTGTCAGTTTGACTTTCCTGAATTCTTCTTGCTAACCAACCAAGAAAGTTGAGGTATGGCTTTCGCATTCATCTATCTCGATATGTCTAAGGCCAGTGGCCATGTCCCTCGCCCGCACCTTCTATCCAAAGTAAGCTTCTTTTGCCATCACCTCGAGGCCTTTTTATCGTCGGAAATTCGTCTCATCCTTTAACCTCAGAAGAAGCACATGGTGAACTCATTGGCGGAATTACCTCCAATCAACAAGACCTGATGCAGGGCGTCCTACGGGGCACGCTGTGCTCTGATTCTCTTTGCGTAAATTATCTTAGTTATATAACTCTAAAGTCATTAGCATTTTACTCCTCAAAATTTATGTTTATTAGTGTCGCATGTAAAAGTCAATTGGACATATTAAAAAGGCGTGCAATCTTATCACATTCTCGCTTATTCCTAAAGTAATATTCGCATAAACTCTTTCTTCCGCATGCATTTGACAATTAGACCTTTTCAGACGCAAAGTTCGGCGTCAAATAATGTCTCATTCTACATAACATTCATCACTTCTCGTTTTTATATTTGCATGCACCATAACCCTCAGCTGGAATACCTCCGGAGTGCCATCTCTCCCTTTTCCGTTCCAGTTGTGTGCGTTTGCACTCTTATCTTTCCAAGAGTCTAAAATCCAGTTTCTGGTCCCATCCTCGCACGTATCAACGCACCGTGAAAGCAAGCTGACCCAAGGCTCAGCTCAACCATCTCAGGACAGACAAATTCGAACTGCTTCAAGGCCGCGAAGACATGGACATTGCTTCTAATTAGCACAATTCATCAACGTAAGCTGATGACCCTGTTGCACGTTTGCGTAGAACTCGCTGCCATATAATCCGATCCACAATGCTTGGGATTTTCTAAGCGGACTAGTGCTCCCAATTACACAGGTTTACTGCTGGAACTGCCCGCCGGTGTCCAACATTCCCACTACTTTGACATCCAGTTGCCACGAAGGCACCCACACAGATTCCTGTTCCAGATGCCGCTACCATCGTCTGTCACGAAGATTGCCCCAAGTTTCGCCTCGGCAACCGCGGTTATTGCTATACCAGTAATTGCTATCAGCTAAGTCCTCAAACTTAAACAAAGAAGCAAAGAAACCCGTTTTTGTTTTACACTGGCTTACCAGCGCCAGATATATTATTCAAAGCATGTCATATCAATCCTCACTTTTTTTTCTTCATGTCTTCAAATAACGGTTGGCCGAAACTATTCACCAGCGTTCTTCGTCCCCCTCATTTTCAAGTGGCTTGTAACTATTTTCTTGGCTCCAGGATCTATCATAAAATAACCGACGTCCTTTTTCATATCCGTTTAATGCAGGGTCTCTACCTGCCGTCAATACCTTCCCGGTCAGCTGTTTTGGTCCGCTTTTCATAAGCTTTACCCTTCACTCAAGGTCTTTGGACACTTTCTTCATGACAGTTTAACATTCATGTTCATTTTATAGACACGTTAAATCCGAATACTGCAGACACCTCCAACCAGACGCCGATAGTGAAGAAACTTCCGCGTTGAAAAGTCGCTCCAGTGAAGCTAAAACATAATTGTTATGGAAATGGAATGAATGTTATCGTGCATTTTTCCGAAATTATGAAAATGGTAATCTCGTGAACCTGATTATTGTTTAAACGGATGATTATGTGCATAAATATATTTTGAACCTGAAACCACGTCAGTTGCGCTCTCATGGCTGTCATGGCTGTTCGTATCGACGCGACTGCTGCCCATATAGATGATTTGCTGTTTTTGTGCTAGTTTTTCCTATTTTGAGTGTGATTTTAGGGTTTTCAGCATAAGATGCCACGTCGTTTTATAAATATCACTGTGTCAGCTCCGTAATTGGCTCCGAGAGCATCCGCGTTCTCTTTCTCCCTCTTTTCGTTACTATCGAATCAAGTGCTGCTGTGTACATAAACCTGCAAAAATCAAAGTGGTCGGCGGTAAGTCTGTTATCTCTTCAAGTAATATCTATTTGCAGATTTCCAAATATTAACTGCCCGGCATTCGTTACTGCAAAGTGATGTTAGCAGACGCGACCCACCAGCTTAACTGCGGTGGGTACGTTCTCTGGCATGTGATGATAGTAGACGATAGTGGGTTGGGTCGGTCAGTGTTTTGTTCTCTGCTCCCTAACGAAAGCGGAGCAAGCTACAGCAGGGCCATAGTAGCCATGAAGGATATGTTGCCAGCGACGGGTAAGGTTAGGAAGATAATTGTCGATCGCAGCTTGGCGCAGTTGAAAGCGTTTCAAACTGCATACCCGGAAGCTGATGTAGTGTTTTGTCGGTTTCATGCCTTCATGGACTGCAGAAGTTCAAGAAGCGCAGGCAACCGGGGCCACCACCTTAACCAGTCACACAGGACCCATGCGGCGTCTGCAGAATGGAGCAGCTCGTGGTTGACGTGAACGCTACCAAGGCCCCCTTTGGGGCCACGACTATGTAATTACCAGCACCGATTTCCAAAATCGGTTGTTTCTGTTATGGCTTCATTGTGTGCATTATGTTGCTGGTACTTGAGTCTTCTTTCACTTGCGCAACAAATGTTTGGGGTTTTGGTGCTCATTCGTTTAGCAGTAATGAAACTAGTCCACTGTACGCATACAAATGTTGGCAGTTTATGCTGAGGCAGACATAGGCTTGCGTTGGTCTAGATATGCTTATAGGTGTTTTCAGCCATATACACCTGATTAAAGACAGACATGGCCCGGGGCTGCCACAGGGGGCGTACGTTTTTCCGTCGGGCATATAGTGTTAGTGTAACTGCCTTACGGGGCAAACTGCAATATATGCACATATCGTACGACTAGAAGGTTAACGGATATGTGCATACATTTTCAGATTAGGAAATCATTGCATGCGTTGACATTAATTGCTATACCGAGATATGCATGTCTTCCCGAATGGGGCAATAAATGTTTATGAACATTCATTTATTACGTATTTTTTACATGTCGATGCAACAACGTATTTCATATACATGCATAGTGGAAACATACATAGCTGTATATATAAACAATTATGCATATATATATCTGCAGAAATTCATATGCGCATGCGTCTACTCTACACATATACCTATATGGATTTATTACGTTCCGCCATTTAAATGTCCAAATATTTATTTATACATATTCATTTTTCTATATGCATAT
>LUCM01011748.1:0-31339 GCA_008360955.1 Fasciolopsis buskii | reverse complement strand
GTTCCATGTAGTTTAGCAAGGAAAAGTAGCCCAGAAGTCGTTTTGTAAATGTTTGTTGAACACTCTTAATCTCGAATCTGTCACTCTGTTGCATGTTGGAACACACGATGGAACAGTAGTCCAGGATAGGCCTTATGTGCATTTTATATATTAATAACTTGCTTTCCTGGTTTCTAAAAGTTCTGTGCACCAACCCGATTAGTCTTCTAGCTTTTGCAACTTGTATCCGGGTGTGTTCTGGGAAGTTGAATATGCTGGAGAAATTCAAACCCAGGTCTCTGAAAGTGTGAGGGGAAGGACCGACTTCTTGTTTAATCTCAATGATTCTTGTAGGAAGGTGGCATTTGTATACGAGTATGCTGCTTTTGTGAGTCGAGAATTTCATCGACCAAGCTGCGCACCATGAATCAAGCGATAGGAGATCATTTTTCACATTACCTATGATGGTGCCGATGTCACGGGGGGGAATCGTGTATACAATTTTTATATCGCCTACAAAAAGAAAAGGGATACCATGCCAAACGATGTGGAAAATATCGTTGTTGTACAGCAGAAACGGTAGTGGACCTAGCACGCTTCCTTGAATAATCCCACTAGTAATTGGACAAGACCCGGATAGGGTCCCATTTACATTCACTACTTGCATTCTAGAGGCCAAATGGGAGGAGAACCAAGCGAGAAGGGAGGGTGTATACCGTAGCTCTTGACATCCATGAGAAGCTTGCGATGGGACACGCAACCAAAAGCCTTTGCCATATTTCTTTCCTCTGAATTTGGTATGAAAATTGTTGTGCAATTACCCACGGTGATTTCCGTACTGCCGCGAGAAGCAAAAATATTCTGTTATTTTTATTCCCTGTACACCATTTTGCCGTTACACTTCTCAACCCACAAATGCAGGATTTTCTCACACAAGTGCCACATTCCTACAAAGATTTTTGAAGATAACCAAGAAATTATTTCCTCTTCAACACGATCAGAGACCGGGATTTGCAATAATCCAGCACCTTTAACCTCCCAATAGGGTTGGCGCACGGAACCTTTAGAAATTGGAGAATAAGCTGTTATTAAAAAACGTAAGTAATATCCTGGTTTACTGTTCCATTGTGTATCTTAGCATGCGACAGAGTGATAAACTGGAACACTTACAAAGCGACTTCTGGTCTACCATTACTAGCTAAATGACATGCACAAAACCATGCTTCGACGCTCCGCGGATGTTCCGATTTCAAGTTGACCCCTCATTTTCATAAGATCGTTTGCTAGAATGTGTGCCTCTCCTTACCCTAACTACGAAACAACTTCACCTCTGTCTCGCGAAGCATTGAGTTGTTGGTTTTGGTCCCCATGTTGAGAGCAGCACTCAGGAAAAATGACTTCGTCAGTAAATGTTCCTCACTGTCGACTAAACCACCTCAACATATTATAATGTTTCCCCCCGCTTCAGCTTACCTTTAAAAATGAAATTTGGAAGACAGCAGCTCTACAAATTCTGCAAAGATTTCGCGAACCTCATACTCCAATAGAACGAGCCTGAGGGAAGCCTAGGATACTGACTGAAAGATAAGTTCATGCGAATTAACATAACGCTCGAAGTCATTTCTTAACTCACTCAACAAGATCTAGCCATTTCGACACACAGTAGTCTCCAGAAATACGTATCGTTGTAGCTAAAGGCAGAGAAATTCCATCAGAGAAACTATGTGGATGCAATTTTTCATCTAACATTTGACGTTGTTTAATACGCACACAGTAAGGCATTTAAATAGGCATAAGTATTCATCTTATCCTCACTCTCAAACTAATGTTCAATATTCTCACCTAAACTCCTTCTTTTGGATGCATCAGGCAGTTGGTCCAATCCAAATGCAAAGGGTGGCATCATTTACCGTCTCATTCTGCATACACTGCTTCTCGTTAGTATTGTTGCGCACACCAGAAAATACAGCCGTAACATCTCCAGACTGCCGCGTTTTCCTCCTTTTCTTTACAGATTTGCGCGCTTACACGTGTCTCACCAAGAATTCAGTATCCAGGTTCTGGCGCCACTCTTGCACGTCTAAACACATTGTGAAAGTAAACGAACGGAGGCTCGGATATACTACCTCAGAATAAACAAATACAATCTGCTTCCTCAGCAGCGATGCAGTAAACATTACTGGTAATCTTTGTGATTCACCAACGGAAGCTGAGGACTCTGATGCAAATCTCCTTGGAAATCGAAGCCGCAAAACCATCCCTAGTGCTTACAAACCATGTGTAGGCAAGTCCTCACAATTACACATTTTCAGCTGGGCTTGATTCGGCCCGGAGCAACAATAAACTGAATAGTTTGGATGCCCTTTCTCGTCCTAAAATGAAACTTTTATTCTTCAACTCATGATTTCAAAAGCAGATTTTGCCTATGCCATGCAGAGGCGCCGCTTGTTTGCAAATGTAAAATTTCTTTCGACATCCGGTAGAAAATCTTGTAACTTGAGTCTCTGCGCTCCACTGTCGAAGTTAAGACATTTTTCAAAATAAAAATAGTTAATTCCTATCAAAATAATTTCCTCGTCACATAAACTTTACTTACGGAGGCACATGAGTAGCCAAAAACCATTATCCTGAGTATTTATTGCAAATTTTACCTCTTGTGCAACGCTGGAAGACTGTTCTTTCTCATTCTATTTTGATACAATGTCTTCCAGACCCTTTTCCCGTAATCTTAAAGACCCTAGTACATTTCTGTCTAAGGCAAAGCAGTCATTCCACAATGGACCAGGCCCCTTACTCCCAACTGTCGATGGCCTTGGAGATATGGCTATTCTTATAATTCTGTCTGAATTATCCAATCTCTCTTTCCGTGCTGACCCATTCGCTCCATAATAGAAAACCCCTGTCGCCAATCGGCCTCACAAAGATGTGCGTGATGAGACCATTCCAACTGTAGGCCCGTTGTCCAGACCTCAGTCATTTCACAATATATGGAACCAATGGGTCGAAGGGAACTTATTGAAACACGGGCCCTGTCAGCGCTGATGAACAATGTTTCTTTCGAAGAAAACCATGCATTGCTTGCAGGACTGATTTACTCAAAACAATAACGAAGGTTGACAATTAAGACAAGTGGTGTAAATGTTCCTTGGCACGAGTAAAGCCTCTGACCGAGTTCCGCCTCGGAGACTCTTAAGGAACTTTGAAAACCATGGTTTCATGTACTCAGTGTTCGCCTGGTTTGCCTTCATACCCCAAGTTCCTTGAACAAGTTGTCAGGGTGGACGGAACACTTCCAACTTTTTCCTCGGTGCTCGTGCCTGCGAGTATAGTTTACTATTAACTGCCGTCAGCTCTGATGCCGAATGCGAACTGAATAAACGAACGCACGCCTTTTTGTATCAAAAGGGAATGACTCAATGAGTGCGTTTAACAGGCGATGCGCCATGTTTTTTTATCGCGAATTATATAAAATTACCAACACAACCTTTCTGGTGGTTGTACTGCGTCAACCTTTCTACTGCAATGGGTGTTCTTTCTCAAGACAAGTTTTGAAGTCAAATGCAAATCAAATGCAGCCGAAAGCAATCAGAATGGCAGAATAATAACCAAGATATGAGTGTATTTCTTTTTCCACAAATCTTACTTTTGGCCATCAATCCAGAAGGATTGTGAGCATCGACCGGTGGGAATCAGCACTCTGGGTAACTAGGTTAAAGATGTCAAATTGACAGGCGAGAAAAGATGGGCCCCTCAGGGAGTCTTGTTGAGAAGGGTTGATAAGATTTTGAGTATTAATGAGATTAACCGACAATCTTTTCCATAAGCCTGGATAGAATTGGAGTGTGGCTAGTTGGGGGGGGAGTTCTTTGGATCATGCAAAGAACACTTTTTCTAGTGCGTATCGATAATGGAGAGCCTCCACAGTGACGCAGAAGCAGCGCATGACATGGAGAGTGAGAATAGAGTTAAAAGGAGCAGAGGAACATCTGGACCTTATTTGCTAAATGGGTCTGGCAAGTTGCCATCAGGCCGTAGTTTGCGGGGTGGCTTGGCACATTTTGTCATGCCAATTATGCCAGCGACGTCGAATGAAGTGAGGGGCTGGTTTAATCAAAGTCAGTATGGGGTGGATTTCAGAGTGTGGCAAATTTTCATCAATGAGAGTGAAATAGAATTATGTATTGAACGCTTCCACGAAGTCTACAGGGGACTCTATGAGTACGCTGTAAATATAATGAAGTTTGGATTGACCGAGGAGTTGGGCTGCGAACGATCTTCAAAAATATGGGATGTCTTTCTGAACTAGGTTAGGCGACCCAAGAGCTAACATTCCCTGCGTTCTGAACCTTGGTTAGACCTCGACAAGAAATTTTTATTGTAAACGGTTAGCTTTTATTGAGAGCGGGAAGCCTCATCTTCTGCTGAAGATTTTGTGAGCCTTCAAAATTTTCATCTGGGGTTAGCAAACCGAGCTGGGATTTTTCAGTTTATGTTGAGTGATCGGAGTGGATAAAGGACTAACGGTAGAAATAAGTTTTGCGTAAAGCCGTCCGCCGCGTTCTGCCAGTTCGGCGATAAAAGTATCCGGTTCAATCAAAGATACACAAAGCGTCAGAGGTTTCGTTCCATCGAGACATATAGGAAGAAACAGTATGGTCGGTAAACATTGGTGAAAAGGGTTTGTCACGGAGAGGGAACCAACGTGTGACCATCTTGTGGTCACTCTCAGAGAAGGGTTTTAGTAATGAAACCTTAAAATTAATAGTGCTATGCGCGAAACTAGGTCTAAAATACTTTGAAACCATTTGGGCATGGTCATAGGCCGAGCCTGTCTTTCGGCGTGCGTTTCATGAGCAGAATCCAGCAGGGTTGGTGAGAAGACTAAAGAGGACCAACAAATTCAGGGGACACTGAATTCAGCTATAATTACTTTGTGTCTGGATGGGAGATCAGAAAGATAAAGGAGGGATTGGGTGTGACGAGATATCAGAATTATTCGAGTAAGGTGGTCGGTATATGCGTCCTCTGTGCATTGAGAGCTCCGGTAGTTGCATGCGAAGCCAAAGCGTGTCAGAAATGGAGTCGGGCAATAGGTAATGTAGAATGGAGGCCGTGTGACAGCTTTGCGCCGACTAGTTAACCGCCTAATGTACGATCTGATCTATTGGTTCGGTGAGAACCGTAACCCGCCATCGAAAAATAAGTGGAGCTGTGGTCTGTTAACCAAGTCTCTGTTATCAGGATAAATTGTAAAGAGCTTTGGCTGTTCACTGTCTTAGCTGCTTTATTTTTTGATTTGGTGATAGGGCTTTCAGGAGGAGTAGGGAAAATTCACAGGAACAATGAAGTCCATGTGTTATCGAAGAGGTAGGTTCTGTAGGGGTTGAATAATTGACTCATGTATCCTGATTTCCATTATTCATGGTTCCTCTGTACCATCCATGTAAAAGCCGATCTTGCCTTACGCATGCCTTTCGCAAAACAAGAAATATACAATATTATTAATATTATCACCCACCAGAGCACCATTTTGGAATTGAAACAATCCGAGGACCATTCCCAAAGATGGCAGGAGAAAACTTACCGGCTTACATGGCGAGGACATTTATTGGCTGCCGAAGTAGGAAAGTCACTCGTGTACATGATGCTTCGAAGCAAGCGGCGCTGCTTAATCTGCTTTCACGCAATAGAAGGCCAAAGTTGAATCCCAAATCCAAAACCTTGTGGATTTGCGAATTCGTCGCCAATGAAATGCAAAGCCATGAAACGCGTAAGCAGGAGCGATTCTCAAATATACTTTACAAGGACTCAAAACGAGAGCAAATGTTGGAGTATTAAAAATGCAGGTGGTTCACACGAATCTAAAACTTTCAGCGCCAAAGTCGCGAGGTTGGTGGCAACAAACAGACTACCCAACACAAGGAAACATAAGTAAAGTAAAATGCGAATGCCATTTGTGCAGCAGTAGAAAGTGTTTTCGGGAAATCAGTCGTGGCTGCGTTACAGGACTCCAGCGAGTGCATGCAAAAGATGGGGCACCACTCCTCACTTACATCCATCCCGAAATTTTCATACATCTGTATCCCCTTAAATTATTAAAACTTTTTGACATTTCTGAGTCTGGTGTGGGGATGGATGATTTTCATCTTGGGCGCGCCCTATTAACCGAAAGCTCATTTGAAAACGACCTTCCTGCCGCGTCCCAAAACCTTGCTCCGAACCATTTTCCTCAATTTTCTAGTAATCTCTTCTGCAAGGACAAGCCAAAATATGTTTTCACTTTACCGATTATAGTCACCATAGATAGGAGGCGACTACCAATAAGAGCCCTACAGTTGGTCGCAGCTACCAGTAGTTTTCTCACACACCTTGAAGCGGCATACTTAGTGCCCTTTCTGCGGTACCCATGAATGCCACCCGCCTTTTATCATGTCCCTGTTTTTTCAGCCAATACTCCAGCTGACAGAAAGTCACCAGGACCGGAATCCGGATGCACAGTTGTCAACCGCGAGAAACTGAAGAGACAGGAAGGATGAAAGAACAGAACGGGAAATGATTGGTGACTGCTGAGTAATACATCAAAACACGAAGATTTAAGACTTCAACTGAGCTGGGTCTTGACTACCTCAAGGCCCCGTTGTCTCACTACGAGTTAGTCAGGTTTGTACTTGGGCAGCGCGCCGTCTGCTAACCGCCCTCGAAGTTGTAACCAGTTGGTTTCGCGCTGCCACATTGAACTTGGTTGGGTAAGTTTTGATACTGGCTGATGCATCTATTGTATTTGGTTCACGCTTTCATTTTCGTATGCCCTCTAGTTCGGATTGTGCCTTGTGTGAGCCCCACGAAAAGGTGCCGCCCTGTGTTTGGGTTTTATCTTGGCATTTTAATTTTGATTGTTTGACCGTGGATGCCATCTGATAAACTAACAGACTCCTTTTCATGCTTGGGAAAAAGTTTGAAAGGAACCTCAAGTTTGTTAAAGTTGTTTGCAGCCAAAGGTGTGCTCAAGATTGAGGGAGTAGAAACGTGAGACTGGAATAGGCATCCGAAGTCATCTCTGTGTCACTTAGGAGTGAGAGGTGACAAATGTTAGCCGAATACCGAATTGGTACAGCCAGTGCCACTCAACTGCAAACTTTGGCAGAGGCGCAACGGGTACCGAAGGGGTTAAACCTAAATACAAGCAGACCTCCGGATTGGATCCGTTCAAATGTTCTCAGGTCATCTGCCACTGTACTAAGTTCATTTGTAAGTGGTCTCTTCCGGGCCTCTATTTACCAGGGAAGGTGGCAGCCATTGTAACTCCATAAGGTGAGACCGCATACATAGGAATAAAACCCGTCTTATCTGTCTCATGCATTCTTGCAATTATATTGACAGACTGGCAAGGAGGGATTGTAGTAAATAGCTGAAGAAACACGCTGTTTTGTAAAGTTCACAAAGGTCTCACGGATATAGTTGATATCTCTCGAACCTCCTTGGGTTCTTAGACGAAGTTGATGAGTATAAGGTAGTGGAGGTATGCTTCCTAGACTCCAATGGGGCGTTTGATTTGGCGGACCATCGGTTCTTAACGCATAAGACTTAGGTCAACCAAAAGCGCAGGAATTGTAGCCGATCTCTTATTCTTTCTTCACGAATGCCTTCAAGTACAAATCATAGTGCACCTGTCAATCACCCAAATTCATGGACGATAGCAAGACAAAATGGTCGACGTATAATACGCATCCTAATCACGGATGCTCACGGATGAATAAGTGTAAGGTGTTAGAGGAAATGGTGGACAGCAGAACTGCCATACAAGTCAAGGCTGTCATCGAAAGACGGGTCAGTAACTGCCAGAATAAGAAAAGGTTAGCGTTAGAAAAGAATCTCCGAAAATTCACAAAGACTACCGATGAAGCTAGGGACACGGCTTGAGCCGAGAATTCGTCTTATCGAATGCTCTCAACGGCGGAGCTGAACGAACTAAATTACAATCTGGGTAATACCACATCGACGGAGTACCTGACCGAACTTTAACATGCGCTTAAGTTGCCCGAGAAGACCAGATATTAGGTGAGACAGCTCATAGTTTCAGTAATCCTTCGTCCTCCGACCTGACGATCTGTTTGATTCGTAACGTCCTGCACTATACAAGCTGAAGAAGGATGACAATATCATCATGCTTCCGGCCGAAAAATGAGGGACGACGGTTGTCACGGGCAAAGTCGATCATATTCAGAAAACAGAGCAGCTGTCAAAGGATACTAACATCTATCGCCTGCTGGATAAGGATCCAACAGAGGACCTAAGAGCCAGGACCAACGAAAACTGAAGAAACTGCAAGATATGCGAAGGATAACCAAGGAGGAACGGTGGAGGATGATGCCTCTAACATCGCACGACTCTACTGATTACCAAAGTACACAAGGGAAGCACTCCACTGCGACGAACCATTTTCTCGCCAGGAACCCCGACATACAATTTGGCCGAAGAACTATGGAGACGCCGGAAAGCCCTGAATCAAACCGCTTCATAAGTAACGCCCAAAAATTCTTAGACAAAATTGAGGTTATCAGGGTTAAAAAGAATGATGCTACGCTCTCGTTTGACGTCACAACTCTCTTTACTTCAGCTAACTTAAAACCCGAAGAAAATACTAGAACTTCATCCCGGTTAAATGAGTTGTAACGCCAGAAGTTTTTTTCTCGAGTTTCACGGAGAAACAGGACGAGAAATTGTGACGAAAAAGGAGATCAGATGTTGGGGATGAGATTCTTATTGTATTGAAGCTAATAAAAAGTTAAGGCTAGAGATAAGTGTTACCCACAATGATCTCACTAATGTTGGTGCCTAGGAAGCGACACGGGTGATGTGGACAAAATGTCAGACCAATCAGAATGAAATTTGTAATTAAAAGAAAAAAATATGCATAGTTTGGTTGTGCTTTCCTTGCTCTCTCAACACATCCTACAAATAGAACAATGAATGATGTGAACGTGAGCGTGGATTACCTTGGTTATCCGTTGCCAGTGGCCAAGGTGATCGCAGTTTATTCAATAGTTACTGCTCGTCTAAGCTGGGAAGTTCACAACTCAAAGAATGTTGCCTCTCCAGTTCTTCCCATCTCATTAGAAGTATAAAGCGAATGATTATGTGGTGTCATTTAGCACCGGAGAAGAGTAAACAACAAGGACTCCTACTTCCATTTTTAAAAATCTGATCTAAACTGAAATTTGGGTGTCAGCCAAGGGGAAATGACCAGACCCGCATTCCAAATCAATCATAGCCGTCGTAGGAAGCATGTGGCACTGCACTCACCGACCTCTGGGGTGGAGAGATGTACTGGGCTTCGAAGGATAGACATGGACTGAGCACTCAGTCCCCTTTCTCCAGTGGGTCACGAGACCCTCAGGTTATCCTCTAATTCTAATTGGGGTATTGGTTGGTTTCATTTGAGTACGAAACAATAAGGCAGATTGCAAATGAAGATTTGCGATCTATTAGAAAATCACTGATTCTATTTAACGTGTGATGGGATTTATTATTTTTTCCAAGTACTTTCAGTGTAATACATGCATTTGTCGTCCTCATTGTTAATTTATGTAGTCTCCAATGAATAAATTTCAGCCGTTATTCCATGCAGTTTTTCGTTGCAGTGAGGCTGAACAGCCGTCAGAGATAGTACTTATGGCGCAGGTTATGGTGGAACGGTCGAAGTAGGTAAAATGGATAACCTTGTTTGTCTTAGTTAAAAGAAATCCTAGACTATTAAACGAGATACTGTGCTTCGTAAAACTAAACAGCCTTGTTAAATGCACTTGGTCGTTTGAAGGGGCAAGCGTTCATCGTCGGTAAAACATCGATTATGCCCACCTTTTCTTTTACTTCGGGGCAAAGTGTTCAGATAATATAAATATTGCCAGGCTGCCAGAGACAATTGTCTTCATGAAGGCCATTACATTCTATGGTGATGTTGAGCAATGGATGGTTTTAAAATTATGGAATAAGAAAATAACGTCCTGATGCCATAAATTTTTGTAATTTGGTATTTCATATTAAAGCATTACCGCATAGTTTGAAGGGTATGTTGCAAGTAGTGAGTTAATCTAAAGAGCACATTAGAGATGCTCTGCTCAAATCGATTCCATGTGCAGCCGAGAGAGGTGTTTGCCTTTGATCGGGTTCACTGTTTCTCATCTCCAAAATCGGACCACAACGAGACTGCTCCTTGACGTGGTGTGACGGCTTGCGTGCCTCCATGACCCAGCGAGCTAAACAGGATGGCTTATCTCAAGCCGAAGATCCTATCATGCCTGGAATGGCAATGGGTATAGGCCTGACGAAGTAGTTTCCTGGTCCTCCAAGTTGTGGGTTAATCTGAGTTAGCAGCTCGGTCAGAAAAACGAGTGGAAGACTAATTGATCATAGGTTAGGTCGTTTGGTCAAAGGGTAGGAGTAGTCCCTTTATCAACCATATATTATCCAGCTCACTGATAAGTTATGGTTCCGGTGGACAACCGATGATGTGGAAATGGAGAATAGAAGGGTTTTCATATGTTTAGTGGACTCTGTGAACAGTCTTTTTCTTTCATATTTCTTGCTCATTGTTTTGTCCTTTGCCGTGATTCCGACGTTACATTCTCTGAATAGATCCACTCGAATGTAAATATATTTAAGCGAGTACGCAGCGTTTTAAGGTGGAAGCCTCGACAATTGAAAGATCACCGAGTCCAAACTTATCAAACGTGTTTCGTTCTGTTCTCATGCTATTTTCACACACCATCGTCTTTGGGATCAGGCTGTTCGGTGAGATGAGAAGCGCAGATAGACATTGATGAGTTTCGTCATTTGGTTGGGTCCTAATAAGCGGTCCATCTAACCGAGGTAATCCATCTACTCTGCTTCCAATGTTTCGGACATATATGTCTTTCCATCGCAAAGATTTTCGTGAATTTTCTAACTCACTAAACAAAACTGAAATAAGTGACACGGTGGTCAAGTTTCGACTTGGTGTAGGAATGTGATAAAGTTGACCTTGCTCGTTACTCCTCGCCTTACTGGTTAGGATTGCTTTCTGTTGGATACGTTGAATGATGTGACTCAGCATTATATATATATATTTGTAGCTGGTAAAATTCGATCACCTGAATTCAAATTATTAAAAATATCCAAGAAAGGAAAATTTTCTGAGACACCTTATTTTCAATGGTTGTGCCAGCCTCCTTGAACACCCTTTTGCCGCATGAAACGATGCCCAAAATGGGCCTTCAGGTTGTATTTGCTTTATGCATTTTCTTCTGTTCATATAACCTGGCAGTTCTCACGGTTAGCATCATTTTTAAGTACCACGCAGTCTTTGGACTGCCTCTGGCTCGTAATTTTTTACTTCTTCGGAAATTAGGTTCTTCTTGTAAATATTTTTATCTTTCTGTTTTGGAGTTTTCATAAACTTGAGTGTATTCACCCCATATTCTAATTCCTGGCTACAATCATGTTTAATGTAGTGACTGATTTGTTTTCTTGCCCAGCACTATGTGCAAAAAAAGGTTCTACTATTTTGCATACGGGAGCAATTTATTAAAACAACGGATCCAACTGAAAAATCCGTCTGCAGTTTTTATCGGCTTTGGCTTATTGTCGGAATATTCTGTGAAATTTGTTGGTTATGGCTCATTTTGGGGCGGCGCCGTGGCAACTATTGAGCCCAGCCAAGGGGACGATGTATACGGAGCAGTGTGGACCTTAGATATGTCGGATATTTCCTCGTTGGATTCCCAGGAAGCTGTGCCGAAAATGTACACACCCACGGAAGTCACTGTTGCATTGTCTGGTGATGAAATAAAGGTAAGGACTTGTATTTCCTGTTATTCTCAGAGTGTACCCTGCCGGACATATCGGGCGAATGCCGTAAATCATGGGTTACCGTCACCTTACTACCTTGATGTCATCCTCCGTGGAGCAATTCAGTGTTCCATTCCATCAACATATATAAGCAAGCTGAAATCTATCCCTCATAACGGCTATTTCGGTGGATCTTCTGTATACTCGGCAGTATTGGAACAGCTAGACCCGACAGAGCGCAATCAATTCCAAATCTGTGATCTTAAAACCTTTTATTTATCAGAAAACGAGAAAAGCCGTTGATTTTTGTTACTCCCTACCAACCACAACTATAAGCGAGATTTCAGGAAACTAATGGCAACGTTTTATTCCCTGTTTTGACTTTCTCTTAAACCGTGCCCATTGGATGATCTGTATCCTAGTTATGCAATTGATTATTACTATGAGATCGTCTTATTACAATTTCAAGAATTTTCCCTATCCTCGAGGAGGCCTGGTGGTCGTTATTTGAACAATATTTGAAACGTTGCGCGTGAGATCAAGTTGAGTAATGCGAGAGTTAGTGTGAACACGGCATTATACGTCATGAAGTGTCGACACTCAGTTCTCCGTCCCGAGCAACGGATTGATCGTGAATAGCTATTTCGTTTTAATTTGGGTGTGGTGCAAATTTACCGGGCTCGGACCTGAAGTATCGGTTGTTCTTCGGCTCTTTATCACGCCCAGTCTAGTACGACCCTATGCGGTTGTATGCCAACCCATTGGATGGATCACAATAATAAGACACTGATCAGTGCCTACCACTGTGCACTTTAATTGTGTTCCCGAGACCAGACTAGAGGAAGCCGGTGACTGAACGGCGAGGTATATTTTCGTATAAAGATAGAAGGGCAAAATTTCCCAGTAAGCACACACCCGGTTTCACGATTATTGCCGCTCGCCAGATTCGCGTATGCAGTACTCTCCTTCCGACGAATCACAGTGTGATTACTAAGTGGACTCATCAACAATGAATCGAATGGGGGATGTCTTGAGACAGAGCTCAGTAGCATAATTTTCAGTTAAAGAACGAGAATATATATATATATATATATTGTACGAAGTGATTCACGACACGAAGACCAAATTTCATAATCAAAAGACAAAAACCAGTTTGTCGATTCTATTTTTAAAGGAAGAAAGATTAAAAGTGGCTGGGATAGGATTGACAAAGTGTTCAAAAATCAGGTAGTGCCACGGGAGAAGGATGCAAAAGAGGAGTGCTCCGTTTTGGAATAGAAACTTGTTGAGAATGACTTGAATTTTGAAGACGTGATAGTTAGACTGAATCAAATAGACGGGGTCCTTGTTTTAGAAGCACTCAATGCAACATGAATATGAAATTCTCAAGAGACTTGTTCTAGAGTGAAGTTTAAAGACAAGCTAACTCTGCTGCACTCAATATCACTATTGACCTGAGAAGAATCGTCATGAGACTACGATGATTAAGGGAGTGGGGTGGGAGTTGTCTGTCGGCAAGTATATTTGGTCGTATTTATTGAACAAAACGCAATGTGAACCGTAATCTCGATCATCCGTGAAACGACACTGTCGGAATCCATATTGTTGGTCTCTCAGTAGTCCCTCATGTTCTGGAAGCGTATTCAGAGATAATGGTCTTGAACAACTTAATAACAGCTGATGTTCCAAGCCCTTATTGGCATGGTTGGCTGACTGCCTTACCAACGGAAGCCAGTACACGTAACTGGGCGGCAAAACGGAAAGACCATTGCTTGACAACTTTACGGTGCTATTTCTTCATCGTGCTTTTTCTCTATGTACATCAGTGCTGGTTTCTCTCGTCGTCGATTTAACTGTGCTGATGTTGCTCTTTCTCAGTTCATTTTCACCGATGCTGACTTTAGAAAATTTTCCAACAAATTATCAGTATTCACAGGAACTCTGCTATCCCATGCTTGGCCCTCCTCTTGACAAACCGAGGTCGTATTTCAGCCGAATTCTTGAGCAACATATCCTAAGTGCTCAAATTATCCGCTGAACGAGTGTTTTTGATCGAAATGCAACATTCCTATGTGCAAAGTTTATGTAGTACTATGTAGAGATTGGCCAATGATCGCACAACGGTCTTCAAGAAATAACACGGTGTGATGGACAAGCTCGTTTTCAGTTAGCCATAAACATGTTGGTACATGGCATTGCATACGACTCACGCTGATGAGTGTGGTAGTAATAGTAACCAAAACGGCCTCCGTTGTGCATGTGGACGTGCCTGTGTGTGTGTGTGTGTGTGCATCTTGGGATCTTGGGGCCGGGGTGGTGGGGGAAGGGGGCGCAGATCTGTAAGGGATTCGGGATATTTTCGGGATGACAAATGTGCCAGGGGAGCTTCACAGTGTTTGCGTAAACCGTTTTTGGCACACAATGGGGGATGTTAGGAACGAAAGCTTACAGCCTCAGCTGCAGATGAGACTAAGGACTGCAATGGTCCTGATAACCTACGTCGAAATTTGTAGATTATTCTGAATGTTCCAGTCACATTTATTAACTGACTGTAATCAACCAAGTGTGAGGAAAGACAAGAGAATAATAATTAACAGTAGTAGTAATAAACAACGGCAGGCCAACCGTTTCTTCGTGTTTTCATCTTACACATACGCACACGGCAGAGAATGTGTTTGGATTGCTGAAACTGTAATCTTTCATTCACTCTCTGACTTACTTCGAACCCTATCTGATAATGGAGAGATTGCATGATAGTTGTTCCAACCGGGAGACTATCGCGTTTGGGAATGGGGAAAATTTTGGCATTTCTATGAGGCTGGGATTGTGGAAAGGCGCGTTCGACTCGGTGGATCGGACAGCACTATTCAGTGCTCTCCACCGGAAGGGTATGCCAGCGAAGTCCGTAAATCTTTTGCGAGCATTGTACTCGCACACCTATGGCCGCTTGAGGGTATACGGTGAACCATCAAGTTCAATGGAAATGACTAGGGACGTTCAACAAGTGTCCCATCTCTGCAATCCTGTTTTACTTCGTCATGGACGATGTGGTTGAGGATGCTTTCGGAGGTCTCCGGGATGTAGGAATCGAAATTGCAAGTGGAGGAAAGCTGTGCGATCCAAATTACGCAGACGATGTTTTGTGCCTTTTCGAGTCTGCGGACCATGCACAACGGGCACTAGGTAGACTCGAGGCCAGTTGCTCGGTTTGGCATGTGCTTTGCACCTTCAAAGTACTGTTACAGGACTGGACGACAGTGGTCGCGAACCTGATATTGGATGGAGAGGAACTAACGGTTGTGAACCGTTTCACATACCTTGACAGCTGCGTGCCGACCGATTGTATCTCGGCAGTAGAGGTAAACACGCGCATATCGAAGGCCCGAGCAGCTTACGCTGGACTGAACCACTTGTGGATTCGGCCTGATATTTCCTTAAATTTCAAAAGTCCTGTGTACTGTGCCGCAGTGCGCTCAGTTCTGTTGTACGGTTCCCAGACATGGAATATTCGTGTGGGAGATTTCTGTGGGTTGGAAGTTTTAGACCACTGATGTCTACATAGTATGGNCTGAAGTTGAACGGAGGAATTTATAAATTGCCAAGATCCCCTAGTAATGCGAAGGTTCTATTGAGCAATTATGTCTAATATAAGCAGAGGAATGGCTTCGGGAGGTATTTCTAGGCTGGAATCCCAAGGCTTAGGAAAAATAGTGACATTTTCTTATGCGTAAAGAGTCCTAACTTTGCCAAAAATACTACAATAACACAAGAATAGTTGAAAATAATAACAAAGACAAAATCACACAACGAGGAGCGGTGTAGCGCTTTCCGTGAAATCCTGAACATCGAGGGGGTTGGGATAGCGCATGAAGAGCTTGGATGTTGTGGGTGCTGTCATGAGGAGGAAGGCCTATAGATTAACTATCCGCGTATCGAATACAGCGGTGGTTTTGGGGTTTCTTGCATGAAATATCGTGGGAGACATCAATTTATAGCTGCGTTTGTGAGACTATTGGTAGGATCGGATAGTGGCTGGTGTGGGAGTGGCGTGCAAGACAGACAAATGGATGGGTACATTTGAGTACATAAATCCACGCACGTAACTCATGCACCAGATGAAGGGAAAGGGATTGGGTTCCCGGACGAAGAGATAATTGACGGTATGAGCAAAATTAAATAGTCGTCAAAACAAACGATGGGGAAGAACTTCAGATTGAGCCAGGGAACAGATCGGTTCAATGGCAGGTAAAACATGACAATCCTTTTGGGAATGAAAGCATTATCATCATCACCATTAACAGCATCTTCTTAATCCGCATGATCCGCATCATCGTCATTCGTATGAACATCATCCGCATCATTATCAGCCAGATAAACCACATCATTGGCTACATCATTACCAATCGCATCATCGTCATCCGCATCACCAGCATCTGCATCATTATGCAGATCCGCATCATCGTACTCATCACTATCACCCGCGTCATGGTCATTCGAAACATCAACAAAATCCGCATTATCAGCAATATGATCATCAAATGAACATTTGCATCATCAGCATCATCCGCATAATCATTATTATCCGCACGATTCGCATCATAATTCGCATCATCATCATTCGCATCATGATCATCCGCATTATCAGCATTCTCATCATGATCATCATCATCATCCGCATCATCATGTACGGAATCACCATCATCCGCATTAACTTCATCGCCAAATTCTTCGCCATGATCCGCATCAACACGAAACGCATCACCATGATCCGCTTCATCATCATCCGCAATATTATCATTCGCATCATCATCCGCATCGTCATCATGCGGATCATCATTACTCGTTTCAACATCCTCCAAATAATAATCATCCGCAGCATCCACACCATCATCATCCGCACCGTCTTCATCCTCATCATTATCATCAGCATCAGCATCATCATCATACGCATCATCGCCTGCAACATAATTCCTATCATCATCATCATCCGCATCGTTATCATCCGCATCATTATCACCCGCATGAATGCCATCCGCAATATCATAATCATCCCCATCATCATCATCATCCGCATCATCATCATCCGCATCATCATCATCATCCGAATCATCAGCATTATATGCATCATCTTCATTATCATCTGCATTATATTCATGCAAATCCTCATCATAAGTAACATCGTCTTCTGCCGCATCATCGTCATTTTCAACCGAATCATCGTCATTCCTATCATTATCATCCGCATCGCAATCATCCGCCTCACCATCACTCGCATTAACATCCTCTAAATATTCATTATCCGCATTATCCGCATCATTATTATCCGCTTTATCTTTGTGCGCATCATCATCATCATCATCCTCATCAACATCATCGGTATCATCGTCATTATCCACATCATCATAATCCGAATCCTCGTCATCCGAATCATTATCATCCCAATCTTCAGCATACGCATCATTATCATCCGCATCATCATCATAAGCAAAATCATTATTATCATCCTATTTATCTTCAATCGAATGAAAATCATTCGCACAACCAGATTCTGTATTAACATCAACATCATAAGCATCATCTTTATCCGCATCAGCATCATCTGCATCATCGTTACCCGCATCAACGTCATCCGCTTCATTGTCATTCTCATCATAATCACTCGCATCTTCAGCATCCGCATCATCATCATCCGCATCTCCATCATCCGCATCATTATCACCCACAGGCATACCATCCGCATCAACATAATCATCCCCATCAAAAACATCCGCATCAACATCACCCGCATCGTCACCTTCAGCATCATCATTCGCATCATCATCAATCGCATCAGCATCATCCGCCTCGATATCATCATCATCTGCATTACCATCATCCGTTTCATCATCATCCGCATCATCACCCGCATCATCATCATCTGCATCATCATCATCACACGCAAATTCATCATTATCATCTTCATTATCTTCAAGCGGATGATATTTATTCGCAAATCCCACTTCTGCATGAGCATCAACATCATTCGCATCATGTTCATCCGCATCATGTTCATCCCCATCATGTTCATCCCCATCACCATCGTCCGCATATTCATCGACCGCATCATCATCATCATCATCATCATCATCATCATCATCATCATCATCATTATCATCATCATCATCATCATCATCATCATTATCATCATCATCATCATCATCATCATCATCATCATCATCATCATCATCATCATCATCATTATCCGCACCATCATTATGCGCATCCCCCGCATCATCATCATCCGCGTCATTATCATCCGCATCAGAACATTCCGCCTCATCATGATGCGTAATATCATCATTCACATCATCATCCGCATCAATTTCTTCAGCTTCATCATCATCATCATCATCCCGATTATCTTCATGGGATTCCTTAAAATACTTAATATCACCTTCTGCATTCGTATCAAGATCATCCGCATCCTCATCGTCTTCGTCCGAATTTTCATCATCCGCATCATCAACATCCGCATCATAATTTTCCGCATCAACAAAATCCGCATCATCATCATCCGTTCCATCCAAATCACCATCGTCCGCATAATCATCATGCGCATCCTCATCATCCGCATCGCCGTCAGCATCCCAATAATTTCCATCAGCCTCACCATCATCATCATCATCAAAATCATCCGCATCATCGTCAACGGCATCTCTATTTTCGCATCATCATAATCCGCCTCATCATTAGCCGCATCACCATCACCTGCATCATCATTAATCGCATTATCGCCGGCAGCATCATTCGTATCATCATCATCCCAAATTTCTTCATCATCCGCATTATCGTCATCCGCATAATCGTCATCCACATCATCATCATCCCCATCATCAACATGCGCATCATCAAAATTCGCATCATCATCGTCCGCAGCATCATCATTCGCATCACCAAAATCCGCATCTTCCACATCCGCATCATCATCCTTATCATTACCGTTTGAAACATCATCATCATCATCATCATCGGCATCATCCGCATCACCATTAGTCTCATCATCAAAATAGGCATCATCAACATCCGCGTCATTATCCGCCAATTCCTCGTCATCTTCGTCGTCCGCAGCATCCGCACCATCATCCTCCGCAACATCCGCATATTATTTATCATCGTCCTCATTATTATCATCCGTACAAAAATCGGAAGCCTCTTTTTCATCCGAAACACTAGCATCGTCGGCCTCATCAACAATCACAGCTTCCGCATAAGCATCATAATCCTATTCATCAACATTCGCATCATTGTCATGCGCATAATCATCTTCCGCATCAACATCATCCGCATTCTCTCCATCCTAGTTATCCAAAACATTATCATTAGCAACGACATCATTCGCATCATCATCATCATCACCCTATTCATCATTATCCAGATCAACATCCTCCGCATCATCATCATCAGCATTGTATTCATCCTTGTCATCCGCATCACCATCACCCGGATCATCATTATCAACATTATCATCAGCAGCATCATCATCCACGTCATCATCATCATCATCCTCAGAGGCATCATCATCAGCCGGATTGTCATTCTCCGCATCGTCAGCATCCGCATCATCATCGTCAGAATCAATATCATCCGCTTCATCATCATCATCATCATCATCATCATCATCATTACCATCATCCGCATCAATATCATCTGCATCATCCGCAACAATACCATCTTTCTCATCATCGTCATACGCATCATCACCATCCGCATCATCATCATCTTCGTCATCATCAGCCACATCAACATCATCCACACCATCATCCTCCGCATCATCAACATCATCCGCATCATCATTATCAGCGACATCATCATGCGCATCGTCATCTTGCGTATCTTCTTGGTACGGATCATCGGCATCATGGTCATCCGACTGAATTATATCCACATCTTGAAAATCCGCATTATGACCATGCGATTAATCATCATTCGCATCATCATCATCATGATCCGTATCATCAACATCCGTGTCATCATCGTCAGATGGAAAGGCATCCGCTTTATCATCATCCGCGCAATCGATATCATCATCCGCATCATCATCTTCAGCATCATCATCATCCACATCATCATCATCTTCAACCGCATCATCACCATCCGCATCATACGCATCATCATCATCATCCGCATCATCAACATCATTATCCGCATCATATTCATCATTATCCGCATCATATTCATCAGCACCATCGACATCCGATTTACCATCATCTTCGTCCGTATCATCATCTTCCGCATCAAAATCATTCGCATTATTCGCATCTGCTTCATCCGCATCATCAGCATCCTTGTTGTCCGAAACATCATCATCTGCGACGTCATCATCCGCATCATCGTTATCATCACCCTCTTCATTATTATCCAGGTCATCATTCTCCGCCTCATCATCAGTAGCATCGTAATCATCCTTGTCATCTGCATCAACATTAGACGCAAAATCATCATTCACATCACCATCATCAATATCGTCATCCCCATCCTCATCATCCGCACCATCGTCGTCTGAGTCATAATCGTCATTCGCATAATCATCATGAACTTCATAAACATCGTCATCCGTATCATCATGATCCGCATCATCATCCGCCGCATCACCGATCACATCAACATCATCATCCGTATCATCATGATCCGCATCATCATCCGCCGCATCACTGATCACATCAACATCATCATCCGCACCATCATCGTCCGCATCATCGTCAAGCGCATCACCATCATCCGCATCATCAAAATCCGCATCATCCAAATCATGATCATCCGCAGCATCCCCAACACCATCGTCCGCATCACCATCATCATCCGTGTCATCATGGTCCGCATCATTATCATCCGTATCCTCATCATGATTCCCTTCATCATCATCATTTGCAACATCCGCCTAATCATCCGCATCATTATCCTCGGCCGCATCATCCGTATCATGCGCGTCATAGTTAACCGCATCAACATCATCCGCGTCATCGGCAGCAATACCACCATTATCATCAGCATCAGCCTCATCAGCACCATCGCCATACGCAGCTGCATCACCCGCATCACCATCATCCGGATCACCATCATCCGGATCATCATCATCCGGATCATCATCATCCGCATCATCATCATCCGCATCTTCATCATACGCATTATCCTCGTCATCCCCATCATCGCCATTCGCGCAATCATCGCGCGCATCAACAGCATCCGCCTCTGCATCATTCGCATCAACATCCGCAACTTCATCCTCAGAATCAGCATCATCAACATAATCCACATCATCCGATTCATCGTCATCCGAATCATTTTTATCCGCCTCATGATCATCGGCGCCATCATCATCCGCGTCATCAGCATCCACATCGTCATCTCCAGGAAATTCGTCGTCCCCAGCATCATCAGCCGCATCATCATCAATCGCATCACCATCATCCGCCTCATCATCATCCGCATCATCATCCGCATCATCATAATCCGCATGAACATTATCGGCATTATCCGAAGCATCATCACCCGCATCATCGTCATCCGTGTCATCATCATCCGCTTCAACATCTCCAGGAAATTCTTCGTCCCCATCATCACCATCCGCATCATCCGCACCATCCGCATCTTCCGCATCATTCGCATTATGCGCATCATCTGCGCCAATCGTAGCATTCGCATCATCCCCATTACCGGCATTATCCAGCTCATCCTCATCTGCAGTATCCGCAACATCATCTTCCTTATCATCCGCACCATGATCATCCATATCATCCGCATCATCGTCGTCATGATCATCAGCCGCGTCATCCGAATCATCCGCATCATCCGCAACATCGTTAGCCGCATCCTCATCATCCGCATCATCACCGTCCGCATATTCATCATCCGCATCATTCGCATCATCATCATCCGCATCATCATTGTCATCATTGTCATCATCATACGCATCATCATCATCCGCATTATCACCATTGACAACATCATCATCCGCATTGTCGGCATCATCATAGGCCGCACTATCCGAGTCATCCGCATCCGCATCATCATCATCATCATCATCATCATCATCATCATCATCATCTTCATCCGCATCATCATCATCCGCATCATCATACTCCGCAGATTCATCGTCCGCATCATTTTCATCCGCGACATCACCTTCCGCAACATCATCATCCCCATTATCATCATCAATCGCATCGTCGCCATCTGCAGCGTCATCGTCCGCATCGTCAATATGTGCACCATCCACAATATCCACATCTACATCTTCCGTATCATCCGCATTATACACATCATCATCTTTCGCACCATTATCATCCGCATCGTACATATTTGCATGATCGTCATCATCCGCAAATTCATTATCCGCATGATCATCATCTTCCGCATAATCAGAATCCGCATCATCATCTTCCGCATTATTATCAACGTCCGCATCGTCATCATCATCCTTAACACCATTTTCAGCATCATCATCGTCCGCTGCGCCAGCATCCGCATCATCCGCAACATCATCGTCCGCGTCATCCGGATAATCACAATCCCCTTAATCCCCATTACCATCATCCGCATCAATATCATCCGCATTAACGTCATCGGTATCTAAGTCATCCGCTTGACAAACATCCACATCATCATCACCATCATCCGTTTCACAATCCTCAGCATCAACATCAATGGCATCATCATTACCCGCATCAACATCATCCGCATCCACATCATTCATATCATCATCATCCAAATCACCATCATCCGTATCATCACCATCTGCATCATCCGCATCATTGGCATCGTCGTCATCCGCATCATCATCATCATCCGAACCTTTTTATTATACGCATCATCATTATCCGCATCATCATCATCCGCATCATCAGCATCATCCGCATCCTCATCATTTGCATGATCATCATCTGCATCACCCGCAACGGGATATTCATCATCAAAATTGTCATCAAACACATCATCATCATCCGCATAATCACCAACGGCATCATTCGTATCATCATTTCCCGCATCAACATCAACCGCATCATGACATTCCGCATCACCATCATCCGCATTACCATCATCCCTAACGTTACCATCAGCATCATCCTCATTCGCATAATCATGATCCCCATCATCATTGTCATCCGCATCATCATAATCCGCAGCATCGTCATGCAAATCGTCATCATCATCCGCATCATCTTCATCCCCACCATCATTGTCCGCATCACCTTCATGCGTCATCATCATCCTCATCCTCCTCCTCCGCATCATCCCCATCCGCATCAGCATCATCATCATCCTAATTTTCATTATCTGCATCATCATCCCAACCATCATCATCTGCATCATCATTATCCCGATCAACACCATATGCATCACCATCATCCGTATCACCATCATCCGCACCATCATTATTCGCATCATCCGCATCATCATTATTCGCATCATCCTCAGTGTCATCACTATCCGCATCATCCGCCTCGTGCGCATAGTCCGCATCATTCGCATTATCGCCATCTTCATAAACCACATCATCCTCATCATCCTCACCATGCATATCATCATCATCTTTGTCATCATCATCATCATCAACATAATCATCATCATCATCATCAATATCATCATCATCATCATCATCATCATCCTCATCGACATCATCATCAGCATCATCAACCTCAAATTCCGCATCATGCAAAAAATCATTTTTCTAATCATTTTGATCATTATCATGCGCATCGTCATGATCCGCAGCATCCGTATCATCATCATCCTATCCATTATCTTCCGCATCAACGTCAATCGCCTCCCCCTTATCATCATCACTCGCATAACCATCATCTTCACCATTCGCATCATCATCATCCGCATCATCCATATCTTCGAAATCATCTTCATCATCCGAATCAATATTATCATCATTCTCCGCGTCATCTTCATTCGCATCATCATAATCCGCATCATCTTCATACACCTCATCATCCTCCGCAACATCAGCATCAACACCATCCCCATCAATCTCATCCGCATTATCAGCATCATGTTCATCATTTTTATCATCTTCATCCACATCATTCGCAACAACCTTTTCATCATTATCCGCATCATAAACATCCGCATCATCATCATCATCCGCATCATTATCATACTCCGCATCAGCATTATCATCCGCATCTCTCTCCGCATTCTCATCATGCGCATCCCCCTCCGCATCCCCATCCGCACTCCCATCCGCATACCCATCCGCATACCCATCCATATTCATATCCGCATCCACATCCACATCCCTATCGTTGTCCCTATCCGCATTCTCATACGCATCTACTAACGCAACCCTATCAGCAATCACACCTGCAACTCCGACCGCATCCGCATCCGCATCCTCATCCCCATCCGCATCCCCATCCTCATCCCCATCCGAATTTCAATCCGCATCCTCATTCGCTTTCCCAGCCGCCTTCGTCATCATCTTCAACCCCTTCGGCATCCTCACTCGCATCCGCATCCGTATCTGCATCTTCATTCCCATCCCTTTTTGAGTCTCTCATGCGCATCCCAATACGCATCCGCAGCCACATCCGCACTGCTGTTCGCATCCAAATCCGCAGCCGCATCCGCATACCCAGCAGCATTCGCATCTGCATCCGCATCCGCATCACCATCTGCAACCACATCCGCGTAACCATCCCCATCCCCATTCGGTTCTCCATCCGCATCCCTTTAGGCATCCATGTCGGATTCCACATCCGAATCCCCATCCGTATCCCCATCGGCATCCACGTCCACATCCCCATCGTTATCGCTATCCGCATCCTGATGCGCATCTGCTAACGCAAACCTATCAGCATCCACATCTGCATCCCCAAACGCATATCCGCGTCGCCATCCGCCTTCCCATCCGCATACCCATCGGCATCCCCAAAGCCAACCGCATACGCATCCGCATCCCCATCCGCATCCTCATCCGCATCCTCATCCGCATCCGCATCTGCATCAACATCCGCAAGCCTAACCAAATGCGCATCAGCATCCGCATCCCAATCCGCATCTCACTGCGCATCCCCATCTGAATTCCCATCCGCATCCCTGTTCTGATCTGCAGCCCCATCCGCAAACTCATCAATATTCGCATTCGCATCTGCATCCCCATCCGCATCAATGTTTTCATCCGCATCCGCAACCCCGTCGGCATCCTTATCCACATTGCTTTCCGCATTTCCTTACTCAACCCAAACCGCATCCACATTTGTATCCCCAACCGCCTCCACATGCGCATCCCATCCGCTTCCACATTCGCATTCCCATCCGCATCCGTTTTCGCATCCCCATCCGCTTCCCTGTCCGCATCTACATCCGCATCTGCATCACTATCCGTACGCCCATCCGTATCCCCATCCGTATCCTACCCGCATCCCCATCCGCATACCATTCCGACTCCACGTTCTCATCAGCATACGCATCCGCATCCGCATACGCAGACGCATCCGCCTCCCCAACCACATACGCATCCTGCTCCGCATTCCCATTCGCATTTGCATCCGCATCCCCATCAGCATCCGCATCTGCATCCGCATCCACTTCCGCATCCGCATCCCCAACCACATCCGCATCCCCACTGTCATCCCTTTCCGCCTCCCTCTTCCGCATCTCAATACACATCCGCATCCGCGTCCGCATCCTCATCTGCAATCACACCCCCTTAGGCATAAGCTTCCGTCTCCACATCCGCATCCCCATCCGCATCCCTGTCCGTACCTTCATCCTCAACCAATCCGCATCCTCATCCGCATCCTCATTAAAGTCGCCAGCCGAAAAGATCTCCAATTTCTTTTCGGCATGCTCATCCGCATCCCAATCCGCATACAAATCCGCATTCCCATGCACATCCCCATCCGCATCCTCATCCACAGACCCATCCGCATCTCCATCCGCATCAAAATCCGCACCGCCATCCGCATCCACATCCCATTCCCTTCCACAGGCGCATCCGCATCCGTATCCACGTCCCCATCCGCATCATCATCCGCCGCCCCATCCGCATCCGCATCTCTATCCCTATCCCCAATCGCATCCGCTTCCGCATCCTCATCTGTAACGACATCCGGTTTCCCACGCGCTACACAAACCGCATTCCCATCCGCATCCCAAACCACCTCGGCATCCTTATCCGTATTAATATCAAAATCCCCATTCGCAACTCCATCCGACTCCGCATCGGCTTCCACATCGCCATCCCCATCCGCATCCGCATCCGCATCAAAATTCGCATTCGCCCCCGCAACCGCATCCGCATCCGCAATCAGATCGGTATCCCCAACCGCATCCCTCTCCGTCTCCACATCCCCACCGGCATCGTCATCTGCATGCATTCACTTACGTCTCCTCATCCGCATCCCGATACCCATCCGCACCCGCTTCCGCATCCGCTTCCGCATCGGCATTTGCAAACGTATCCTTAACCGTAACGCCAACCGCATCCGATCCCGCATATATATATATATATATATATATATATCCGTATCCCCATGCGCAACCTCATCGGCATCCTTAACCGCATCCCCATCCTTATCCGCATCCGTATTCCAATCTGCATCTCCATTCGCAACCCTATCCCCAACCGCATCCACATCCGCATTCTCATCCACATCCTGAGGCACAACCGCATCCCTATTAGCATCCACAACAGTATTCAAATCCGCACCCGGATCCGAATCCCCAATCGAATATCCATCCCCATCCGCATCATGATCCGCATCCACAACCCATCCCCAGCCCCATTCGCATCCACATCCGCATCCTCATCCGCGCGACCATTTGCATCCCCATCAGCATCTCGATCCGCTTCGTTACCTGCATCTTCCTCCGCATCCCCATCTGTATCCACATCCGCATCCCCAATCGAAACCGAAACCGCATCCCCTACACTTGTTCATCCCCATCGGCATCCCCATCCGCATTCAAATCCGCATCCTCAATCAGCATCCCCATCTGCATCCCGATCCACATCCCCAGCTGCATCGCCATCGGCATCCCCATTCGCATCCCAATGAGAATCCTCATCCGGATCCGCGTCCGCATCCAAATTCCCATACGCATCTTATTCAGCATGCAATTCCGCATTCCCATCCGCAACCCCATCCGCAGCCCATCCGCATCCACATGCGCATCGCCATTCACATCTGCATCCGCATACGCATCCGATTCCGAACCCGATCCGCATCCCTTTCCCCACCCCCATCACCATCCCTATCCGCATTCCGATCGGCATCCGCATCCGCAACCCCATCCGCATTCACATACGCACCGGCATCCGCATCCGCATGACCATCCGCATCCACATGCGCATCCACATACGCATCCACATCCGCATTTCGATCCGCATCCACATCCGTGTCCACATCCGCATCTCCATTCTCATCTTCATCCGCATCACCGTTTGCATCCCCATCAGCAACCCCATCAGCATCCGGATCCGCATCCTCATCCGCTTCCCTATCCGCATCTACATCCGCATAACAATTCGCATCCCCATAGGCATACTCATTCGCATCCCTTAACGAAGTCGCTTCCGAATTCGCATCGGCATCCAAGTTCGAATCTCCATCCGCATCCGCATTCTCATCCGCATCCCCGTCCGCATCCGCAGGACCATCCGCACACGTAACCGCATCCGAATCCACATCCCAAGAGGGATCCCCATTCGCATCCGCAACCCCACCCGCATTCTAATCCGCTTCCTCATCCGCATTCCCATCCGCTTCTGCCTCCGCATTTGCATCCACATTCTCATTCGCATCCCCACCCGCCTCTCTATCCGCATCCGCATTGGCAACCGCAGCCATATTCGATTCCGCTTCCGCATCTCCATCTGCATTGCGGTTAACATCCGCAACCGCATCCGCATCCGCCACCACGTCCGCCTCCCCATTCTCATCCACATCCTAATCCCCGTCCGTATTCCCTCCGCATCCCCATCCGCAAAAGCATCAGCATCAGCATCAGCCTCCGCATCCGATTTCGCATGCGCATCTCTATCCGCATTCCCATCCGCATCCCCATCATCGTCCGCTTCCGCAGCCTCATCGGCATCCGCATCCACTTCCAAGTCTGCATCCACATCCCCATCGGAATCGGCATCCGCAACCGCATCAAATTCCCTATCCGTACACATATCCGCATCCGCATTCGCATTCGCATCCCCATGCGCATATGCATCCGCATCCGCATCTCCATCTCCATCCGCATCCGCATCCTCATCCGCATCCGCATCCTCATCCGCATCCGCATCCATGTCGGCCTACGCATCCGCATCCCTATCCAATTCCCATCCGCATATCCTTCCGTATCCATATCGCCATCCGCATTTCCATCCGCCACCACATCCGCCTCCACATCGGCATCCCATTCACCATCCGTATCCGTATCCGTACCCCCATCCGTATATCCATCCGTATCGGCCGCCCCATTGGCATTCGCATCCCCATCCTCATCCCCAATAACATCCGAATCTTTATCCGCATCCGCATAGGCATCTGCATACCCGTTCGAATCCGCAACCGCATACCCATTCGCATCCGCATCCTATCCAAATCCTCAACCGAAGCCCCTTCTGCGACCCCATCCCCATCGGCATCCGCCTTCGCACCCGCAACCGCATTCACATCCGCATCCGCATCCGCATCTACATCTGCACCCCCTACCGCATCCCCATCCGTAACCCAATCCGCATCCGCATCCGTAGGACAATCCGCACACGTAACCGCATCCGCATTCACACTTCGATAGGGTTCCCCATCAGCATCCGCATCCCCATCCACATCTCCATTCACAACCCCATCCGCATGCACATCCGCATCCCCTTCTGCATCCGCAACCGCATCGGCAAACCCATCCGATTCCCCATCCGCATCCGCATTCCAAACCGCATCCCCATCCTCATCCTAATCCGCATGCCCATCCGCCTCCCAATTCCCATCGGCATCCGCATCCGCATCCGTAGGACAATCCGCACACTTAACCGCATCCGCATCCATATCCGCGTTTCCATCCGCGACCCCATCCGCATTCCCAATCGACATCCCCATCGGCAACCACATCCGCATCCCCATTCCCATCCGTTCCCTCATTTGGCATCCGCATCTATATCCACTTCCCCATCCGCATCCTCATCGCCATACGCATCCCCATCCGCTTCCCCATCAGCATCCTAAGCAGCATCCGCATCCGCATCCACATCCCCATCCGCATATTCATCCGCATACGCGTTTGCATCGTCCGCCCCATCGGCATTCACATCCCCATCCTCATCCTCACAAATATTCGCATCCCCATCCGCATTTGCATACGCATTAGCATAATCATTCGAATCCGCATCCGTATACCCATTCGCATTCGCAACCCCACCTGCATTCTAGTCTGCTTCCCCTCCGCATTCCCGTACGCTTCCGCATCCCCATTCGCATCTCCATCAGCATCCGCATCCGCATACACGTCCGCATCCCCGTTTCCATCCGCATCGCAATCCACATCCACATCGGCATCCCCATTCGAATCCAGATCCGGCATCGATCCGCATCTCCATCTCCATCCACATATGCATCCCAGTCCACATTCCCATTCGCATACTCATTCGCATCCCCATCGGCAAACCCATCCGACTCCCCATCCGCATCCGCATCCCCATCCGCATCTTCATCGCCATACGCATCCTCATCCGCTTCCCCATCAGCATCCTAAGCAGCATCCGCATCCGCGTACTCATTCGCATCCCCATCGGCAAACCCATCCGATTCCCCATCCGCGTCCACATCCCCATCCTCATCCTCATCCGCATGCCCATCCGCCTCCCAATTCCCATCGGCATCCGCATCCGCATCCGTAAGACAATCCGCACAATTAGCCGCATCCGCATCCACATTCCAATAGGGTTCCTCATCCTCATCCGCATCCCCATCGCCATCCGCATCCCAACTGGAATCTCCATCCGCATCACCATCCGCATCTGCATCCGTAATCGCGTCCGCATCCGCATCACCGAACGCATCCCCGGCTGCATCGCATTTCACCTTTCCATCCGCATCCCCTTTCGCATCCGCAATCGCCTCCCCATTCGCCTCCCCATCCTCATCCGCATCCCGATTAACATCCGCATTCCCATCCGCACAGCCATTCGAATGCGCATCCGCATAATCTTTCAAATCTGCATCCGCATACGCAACCCCATGCGCAACCCCATCCGCATTCACATTCGCATCCGCGAACGCTTCCGCATCCGTATCCTTATCCCCATCCGTATATTCATTCGCATTGGCAGCTCCATCGGCATTCGCATCCCAATCCTCATCCTCATTAATATCCGCATCTCCATCCGCATCCGAATCCACATCCACATCCTCATCCGCATTCGCATTCGCATCCGCATCCTCATTCGCATCCCCATCCGCATCGACATCCGCAACCGCATCCTCATGCCCATCCACATCCGCATATTCATCCCCATCCGCCTCCCCATCCCCATCCTCATCCCCATCAGTGTACGCATCCGCATCGGCCGTCCCATCGGCATTCGCAACCCCCGCCTCATCCCCATAAATATCCGCATCCGCATCCGCTTTCTCATCCGCATCCGTTTCTCATCCGCCTCCGCATCCGTTTCTCATCCGCCTCCGCATCCGCATTCCCTCCGTATCCATATCCGCATCCGAATCCGCATCCCCAGGCGCAACCCCATCCGAATCCCCATTCGCATCCCCATCCCCATCCTCATCCCCATCCGTATACGCATCCGCACCGGCCGTCCCATCGGCATTCGCAACCCCCTCCTCATCCTCATAAATATCCGCATCCCCATCGCCATCCGCGTTTTCATCCGCGAACCAATCCGCATTCTTATCGCCAACCCCATCGGCAACCCCATCCGCATCCCCATCCGCATCCCCATCCGCATCCGCATCCACATCCGCGTTCGTATCCTAATCAACATCCGTCTATGCATTCGCATCTGCAGCTCCATCGGCATTCGGATCCCAATCCTCATCCTCATTATTATCCGCATCTCCATCCGCATCCTCATCCGTATTGGCATCCGCATCCGCACCCCCATACGCATCCCCATACGCATCCCCATACGCATCCCCTTCCGCTTCCGCAACCGCACCCGAATCCGCCAACTCGTTGGTGTCCCGGTTGTCATCCATATTTCCAGCCCCATCCGCATTCCCATCCGCATCCGCCACCCGGTCCGCATTCCCATTCTCTTCCGCATTCTCATCCCCATCCGCTTTCTCATCCGCCTTCGCATCCGCATCCCCCTCTGTATCCATATCCGCATCCTAATCCGCATCCCCAGGCGCAACCCCATCTGAATCCTTATTCGCATCCGCATCCCCAGCCGCAATACCATCCGCATGCTTATTCGCATCCTCATACGCTTCCGCATCCGCATTCCAATCTGCATCCCCATTCGCACCCGCATCCCCATCCGCATTCGTATCCGCATCCCCCACCATATCCCCATCCGCCTCCGCCTCCGCCTCCG
>LUCM01011743.1:191023-222117 GCA_008360955.1 Fasciolopsis buskii | reverse complement strand
ATATATATATATATATATAATGTCGCCATAGAGACCGGTTTATAGAAAACTGTTGAACTATTACGACTACGGTGGACAATTGGGCAGCAAGATTTCGTACTTACCGTCTCACGCGGCACATCGACTTTTCGGCGAACTTCAAACCGAACTCGGTCGTCATACAGTAATTATAAAATGCATTTACATAGCTTCTCGGAGGAACAAGTGAGACTGCACGGATTCAACCATTTACCACAGATATATACTAATAATGACGAGAAACTATTATTGCCCTAAGATTGTTTACCGCCAAAAGATCCGGAAAACAATGAAGAAAATCCAGTCAGCGCCTGGTTGCCATAGCAATAGACAGGTTGAAAACAAGTTTTGCAAGCAGGGTTCTGCAATCTCATCTCTTGGGTGATTCGACGTTGGAAGTGGCAGTCTATCAGTTGCGCATGCGTATATGCTTAGGTGAATGTCGAGTTTGGTCTGGCTCAGGCATTCTGTGGATGAGTCACAAAGGTCGCTCAGTCCGTCCGATTAAGATAGCAACGCTCAATACTCCATGGGAGGGGGCAACAAATACCGGGAGAACCAGTTAAGAGGACATTCTGACCCCTTCGGTCAATGACCTGATCTTTTTACTTTGCCGGGTAGTCAGATTAAAATGGGCCCGGCTATAGGGTCACGTTCGTGGACGTCTGCAAGCCAGCGCGGACGCACGAGCGGGCGGTTGGGAGCATACACAGACACAAACAGCGGTAGACGAACTGATAGAGGCGGAAGCATGAACACTCATACGGAGAAGTGGACCGAAAATGTCAACTGGATTGATTCGCAAACAGACGTGGAAGGACGACGGTCTGTTCATTTGTTCCGGCCGTATGAGCCAATCATCGGGGCTACATGAAATGTACTGTGCAATCAGTACGGCAAGACCCAATGGATGCCGGCGATGTTTCATTGATTACAACTATAACCCTTGAGCATATTGAAACAGGAGTGAGACCCTATCAGAGACTAGTTACAAACTTTACACAATAACACGTGCGTGTCCATTTGGATGCACACGGAAGGAACAGGAACCAGTAAACTTATTTACGCTGCTTCCATTGAGAGTCCCGAATACAACAAGGGGTAGTAGTGCATGCCAAACCTCCTTGAAAATAGTCACAGAAACCGAGTGTTGGTGATCATGACTGGGAAACAATATTAACTCGAACGGACTTGGAAGTATGAAGGTTTAAGATTAACTTGTGCTTCTATGCGGTTGCGACTGAAATACAGAACATTGTGAATCGCATAGAACATCTCGACGACCAATTGTATGACGAAATAAGCACCCAAATAAACCGAAACATCATTCTCATGCACAAGGACTTTTGAAAGACAAAATAGATGTGAATAAAGATATATTAACTGTTATGTGGTCCATGTTGGTACAGTATGAAGAATAAAAACTAGTTCTTTTCTGTGAGATGCGTGTCGTATGAAGGTAGTGGGAACGAGGTCCCTCATAGTCACTAGGGTCCATGACAAGAATAAGAAATAATGAATCGCTGCTGAAAACAGATTGCCTTTCTTGCGACTATCAGAAACAATATTTCATATATGAGAAGAAGACAGGCGTGGAAACAGACGCCGCTGCGTTGTCGACTACCGCGCAATCCCGCAGATGAATTTGGATGGGACCCACATGGAGGACTGATGTTACCGCGTGGGAAGGACATAATCATCAACCGTTCTTTGGTAAAAAAAAACTATGAATCTAATGAAATAGGCGGCATGTATAATTATAAATCCAAATCGTCGAGTTAGACTACCGGAGTTGGAGTTGAGAACCATATACAACGTTTGACCATGACAGTTTAGGCAAACAAAGAGATGCTACCACTCTTCACAAGTGATCGGGAATCATATGATTCTTATGCTATCACAGACGAATATGCCGCAGGATTGTTCGACTATTACCTTCGGACGGCGAGAGAGAGAGAGAGAGTTGTTGTTAACGTCAAATTCTCCTCCCGATGACGTGACTTTCCAGACCACCTATGCCAGGCTAAAATTTCTCGGAAACCTAAAAATGAATACAAATGTTCATCTTCCGGAGAGCGGGGGTTATATTAAAAAAGAAACCCAGGAAGTGTAGCGGTTAAAAGTTTGGAGGTAGATCAAATCAAATTACATATTCTCGTTGGCCATCCGAATTAGGTGGAAGCGGCATATGGAAACAAGTCATATCCTTTCTCTTTCCGTTTTGTGTAAGAGCCAAACGAAAACCGATTGCTGGTGACGAAAAAAAGACAACGTTGGAGTTGGGAAAACGTTTAAAAGTGCTTTCGTTACGCCACAAGATGAATGGTTTTTCTCGTTTTCCGAGCGCATGAGTCAGTTAAAACTAATTACACAATGACAAATGAGTGGACGAGATTACTATGAAGCAAAGATGACTGAATACATAAGTGAAATGTGCTTATTTTCAGTGGGCAATCTCTTGCTCACAGTAGCAGTGGTAATTTTATTAGCAACAGTAGAAAAAAGTAGTAGTAGTAGTAGTGGTAGTGATAGTAATAGTAGTAGTAGTGGCAGTAGCGGCAGTAGTAGTAATACCACGTTATGTATAACCATGCTCCTCATTGGTCACGACCTACTTACAAATAAAAGTAGCATTTATCGGTTACGTTGCTGTAAGAACCGCGGTGATGTGAGTTGTATTGGCATCAGTAACAATGACATGATTACGATCGATACGATGGAAGCTGGACGTCAACGATAAATTTGTAGGTTCTAATGGGATAATGTCAACCGATCCTGTCAAACAACCACTTTCATCTCCGCCGTGATTGTCTCTAACTCAAACAGGGATAAGGAATAATGAAAGATTTTTTCCACGTGACATTAATGTTCAACCTTCTATCTCTCTCTTGTAGATAGAAATTACATAAGCAGTCAGAGTGTGAAAAATAGTTTCAGATGTTAAGTGACAAATGATTTTGGATGGAAATCCTGCAGACGGTGCCCTCCGTAACGTTTATCCGAAAGTTCAAATAGAAAAAACAACGAAAATACTTCCAACGGAGATCAGGTTTGAAATTAGTCGCCACATTGCACAGTTGTTTCAATATGTACTACAACTATGGAAGGGAAGCACGGCCAATGGGAGGCAAAATTCACGCTCATACACTGCGATGCTGACCGTTTGAACACGGCAGATCACACATTACCGATAATGTCCAACCGGGAGTTGGTCAAATAGATTGAGTCACCCCTCGCCCCAGAACAGTCAGAGGTTTGAATCCGAGATCTACCGATCACTTTGGTGGTAGACGCAACTCGACGTCGCCCGGCTCGTTACCATACTCATGTGGTTCCATGTCATTGCCCGGTTCAGGGCCATGGTTGCCCGTTCCCCACCCCTCTTTCATGTAGTGACCGCTAACAATTACAGGACATGTCCCTTCCACTAAGCTCATTGTTAAAGCATGCCATAAAAAAACCGAAACAGTTGTAGTTTCCAATGTTAAGTTAGGGATTGATATTGCGCGAAGCATTAACGTCATTTCATACCGAAAGTCTATCGTGAATATTTGCCCTTACAGTAGCCCTATAACAATAATAACTAGGCCAACAGGAAATGCATTCGCCTTATCTCATTTCGCGAGCACCTTACAATAGGCGCAAAACTATGGTATAAACCTCTATCCCGGCTCGCGGAGTCTGAGCCATGGTACGAATGGGATCAAAGGAGTTGGTCAGGTGCGTGAAACGAATTGGGACCAGAGTATGACAAGGTACTGGGTGACGGCTAGTTGAATTGTCCCGAATAAAAACAGTAAACTCAACGCAGAGAGGAATGTACGAATCCAAGTGATGGTTACATCGCGAGTGGGGGCGGTCGGATGGAAATAAATGGGTAAGTAAAAGTGGCTGGCCTAGAAAAACACCTCGGGGAGCTGGAGACCGGGATTGCATTAGACGAAGGCAGGTCGAGGGCCGCGAGACTGTCTCGTTTGTTGTATAGATCATTATATATATATATATATATATTTAGTAGTAGGAGATTGAATGTTTTTATGAAATAATTCACCATGTGATATCATCGCCCAACTCACGATAAAGAAACCATGGAAAACAAAATTGACTCCAGGATTAAGGGAGCGAGTTACGAATAGCAAAGAATGTCGTACGATCGGCGGGTAGGAATAGATTTCAGGCTTTTCGAATGCTCACCAAGCATAGGCAACAACAACAGCTGGCTCCCCGATGTAGAATGGGAAAGCACTGTGTAACTGTTTCCCTGACCGTATCGGTCATCTCCTAGACGAAGGACCGTCAGTTAGACTCTCACGATGGCCAACCTCCGTCAGTAAAGATTTGTGTCGTGGTAAAACCCGTGACAAATTTTTACTGCATGCTAAAGTACACTAGAGGGGTGTGATTAGCAAATAGAACCCAAGATTTCGACTGACATCGAGCCATTTGAGGTTTCTACAGGTTTGGTGTAGTGACGAGTGGGGTAACAAGAAATTGTCATCCATCGCGAATACATCGTTATTCGGATGGCCCCACGATGGGCAACTGTTTGCTCAAGTTTGCATATCAGTTAGGACACAAAGGACAAAAAACGATAACGACTTCTAACAAGAATGAGAGAGATATACAGAGGTACCTATTGGTGGGTTGGGCTAGAGGATGCGTCATTTGGAAAATCACATTAGATCTCCTATTGCTGAGAAGTGTCAAGACTTCAAAATTGTCAACTTGGGTAAGACTATGGTTCATTAAAAAGTCCAATTTAGAATCGTATTCTATGGTTTAACACAAAATGACTGAATCTCTTTTGGGTAGTTGGGACTAATCATGCAAACACGCGTACGCGCAGGAAGTGCACTAATTCATCTTTGTCGTGCGTGCTGGAAGATAAACCTCGTTCAGAATTTTGATTCCCGTTTCAACCCCGTCCTTTTTATCCGCTTTCGGAAAGGGTATGAAGTAGGAAGTAAATTGTCCATTGAGTCTAGATGCTTGTGCGATAGCTCCTAATGGACGCAGTCAGCTGTTAAACATGTGGAATTTAAAATTGTGGGGCTCTAAGCAAAGAATCACATTCTACAAGTCCGTTTACGTGACGATCAAAAAGGGTCGGAGAAAACTACGAAAACCGAGACACAACTACAGACAAATATCGCTAAACAAGCATTAAGTATTTTATTTAGTCTATTTATGTATTTTCTGAACAATTCATTTACCTAATCACTCATGAGTGAATTAGGCAGCTGAAGGATGCTTAGAACATGACAGACATGATAATCTTTCACCAAAATGGGCTGCTGTCCAAAAACCCATACGAATGGCTCGCTACTACTATCCAGTCACGCGGAAAGTGAAATTTTCGATTAGCACTACGGTGTTCACGGATGACATCCATCAGTGGAGGGGATGGGCGTGTAAGGGGACACTAATCGACCGCTTAAAATCCTTTATGATCCAATCTGGTCTATCTCGTTTAAACCTTTGAAGCGATTTGAGTGACACTTACAACAGGTTGAAACAGTGATGCTGAGAAATATAATATGAGCGCAGATTGTCAGATTAAAAATGAACGGGACTGGCATTCGTTATCAGCATCAACAACCCAAATGGTAAATCAAGGGGAAACGGCAGAAGACGGAGCTTTCTGAACAGGACCGAATAGTCAGTGTATGACAATGGAATTCATATTCATTGATCAATAGCTTGGCCTTGCCAAAACAATGGTAAACAATCAACAGTCTGGTTACAGCGTATAACTTCTCTCAAGAGTTGCTATCACGTTAGCTGAATTTCTTATCGTCAAATTCGAAAACCGATGGCCCACAAACGTGAGCAACCTTCTCCGTATTGAGTAATTTCATTTTCGTGCGATAAAAACAACCCGGCGCGCATTTATGCGCTCAGGAAGTGTAAACAGACAGTGTCAAAGTTTCAGGCATTGTATGGACGAGGTGTACTCACTTACTCCACAGCACTTGAGGTTATATTCAGTAGCTACAGCTATGTGCTTTTGACTTTGTGTGCGTGTACTTGGAAGTGAAGTGGAGATACCGAGCGATTTTTTACTCTAACACAAAGCTACCCATCAGGTACCAATGCTGTGTTCTCAGTGACTTCGATAACTGATGTTGCTGGTCTTAACTCATTGAAGTTGGTGGATTTCATGAGGCCTTGCTCGCTATGCTTGGCATGTATTATAAAATCTGGGGTTAGACATGGGATATTGGGTCACAGAGCTCGGCTGATTGAACAGGCACTAAATTTTTCTTTCATTTTTTATCGTTGACTTTCATCTTTAAAGAATCGACAATACACAACATTTTCAAGAAGGGGATCACGGCCAACAGAGGGCTGCCGAATGGGGAAGTAAACGGGAGATAGGAGGATTCGAACCCGCAACCTTCAGGGTGAGGCGTCACGAGTTTGACAGCTTGATCACCACCGGTCGAATTTGGGCGTGTAAACGCGGTTGGACAGTGCGTTACGCATGCGCGCAAACCGACTCCCTCGTTATAAGCTGTTCTTTGAAGGAAGTGTTAGATGAAAGACGAGCCAAGGTGGCCATTGCGCTACCTCCAGCGATTCGAGTTACGCCACCAGGTAAGGGTCCACGAGGAACCACCCATGCGATGATTCGAGACCTTATGTGATAATCTCCGATGTCAGAACCCGCGGCTTTCATGCGTTCGAAATGATTCTGCTTCCCTAGGATTATTCTGATTTCTGACATTAGGATGTCTCTTCTATGGTAGCCATCTATATTCATAGGATACTAACACCCATGTTGGACTTAGATTTCTTAAGTAACCTTGAACTGATGGCGTGATTATATGGCTGTGTGGATTTTGCTTGAGCATAGCGTTACTGCATCGAATTTGATGAACAGGATACTGAGTGATTTGATTTTGCGAGCAGGATTTCGAAAACTCATAACCGTGAATCAGCAAGGTCATCATCCGTCGATTTGTTAGGTCTTTTAAGGCCACTTTCACCGTTGACTCTTCATCGGATTCCACATACAATTCGGTCCATTGTGCAATGAATGATTTCAAAAATATCAGAACTCCAAAGCATTTTTTGAGTGCCTCGTGGCTGTTTGGTATCTATCTTGAGCATTGCCAGATTTAAAGTGTGGTCATGATCCTCAGGATGTACGGATATAACGGTAAAAGCATCATGACACTTTGTGGTCAGATTGTGTTCGACTGATGTACAATCGCTTGTGACTCAAACCAGAGATTCATGCAACCGGGCGCCCCCCTAAATTGCGGATACGAGAACGGCCACCATCCAGGTGGTTAGCCGTGAATAAGGTGGGCCTAGGCCCCCCGAGTAAACGGCCGCGGACAAGTGTTGAGAGTGTGAAGCGTTTTCGCCTAGCCAGCGATCTCTGAAAAATACCACAAGAGCCCACTGAGGGCTGCGACCTGGCGAGTGTGGTCCGCCAACCAAATAAAGCCATTGCCCCTTGTCGTGTTTCACTGACCCAGAAAGGCTTCCCGGAAGAGGCGCATGAACCGATCACCTGGCCACCGGTTCACCTGGAATGATTCTGCTACCTTGCAGAAAGCGCTCGGCTGCGCAAAAGCCAGAGATGCACCATCGAATAAAAATGCCTATTCTGGACTACGTGACTGAGTAGTACAACAGCTCACAACGTACACAACCATGGGTATGGCTGATCTTCACACGGACGTTTCTAGCTTTTCTCTTAGTTGCAAAAACCACCTTCTACCGCACACAACTGTTTGTTCCTCTACTAACTCATATTTTTCTCCTCTTCCCACCCTGTTTCCTTAGACTCTTCGAGAACTGCAGTCGGCCACGATAGTGGTAAGGTCACTGGAATAAGTCCTGTTCCTCTTCTGTCGCGTTCTCCCTCAAAGAGCATCTAAATCTCACCAATCCCGCTTCCGCCCACCGATGCACTACTTCGTCCTCGATGTCCTTTCAAACTAGCCACATTCAATGGGTGAACACTACTGCGCATAGGTCAACAGGGGGTATTTAGCCCGTGGACTGGAAACCCTAGCCATCGATGTGTTGCGTTCAAGAGACTCGCATTCAAGATTCCAGATCTGTTATCCGAATGTCATCCTCGTTCAGTCCTTCCGTGAAGTTTCATCTACGTCTTTCTGGGGACCCTGAGGTTGCGGCTTCTGGTTTTACTCTCAGTGAGAGCAATGACGCTGCACTAATTGTCTGGATCCAAGTGGACGGCCGCCTATGTGCAGCGAGATTTGGAGGTTCGTGCAGAGTAAACAACCGTCGTTCTTATAGACGCAACTTATTTGCTGTCTCAGCGTACGCACCAACAGATTGCAGCCCACATACAGTCAAGGACACTTTCTATCAAAAGCTGGACGATCTCTTACGCACGGCAAGGTGGGTTGACATCGTGATTTTGGCAGGAGACATGAATGGTAGAGTAGGTCAGGTGTCCTCGAATGAGGCACATCTATGTGGTCCCTTTGGCCTCGATTTCGGTCGTTCAGAAAACGGAGAATGGTTGTTGGTCTTGTGCTCAGACCATCAATTCATTCGCGATATTACGAGCTCCAGACGCTATAAGCGCCGGTACGTCATCTGGCGTCCGCCCTCTTTGGTCCAGTGGTCGACTTAAATCGACCAGATTTCTATTGGGTACAAATGGCTGGGCTGCCCACGAGACTGCCGACCACGTGTTAGTATGTACTAAACTGTCCATGTGCTTTGGTGGACGCTCAAAACTTATGGTGCAACTTTGGTTAGATTGCGATAAACTATCTGGCCAGACTCGCATATTACTCTAGAGAAGCACACTGACTGAGAAGCCAGGATTGTCCCCATCTCAAAACATCAACGAGCAGTGATCGCTTCTCAAGAATGGTTTGCAATCTGCTGGTTTGGCGAGTTGTGGCTTTACCCGTTTCGTTGTGACACGTTGGATTTCTGCTAAGTCTCTGCACCTTTTTGACGCACGTCAGTTCATCCCAGTTGGTAGCGAGTGCAATGAAGTGTGGCTCGTAACGAATCGTGAACCTAGTGCAATCTTGCGTAGGGATAGCGAGATCAGGTGGTCTCAACGAGCTTCGGGGATGGAACTTGCTGGAGCAGACTGTTTTACCTCATCGGAGCTACCGGTAAGGAAGTATTAGATGGGGAAAAAACTATCTGTGAAGCTGACGATTCGCCAGTACGAAACCAACAATGTTTTGTACGCTGAGCGGAGCACTTTCGGGTACAACTTAGCTGGCCCCCAGCGTGAGCGCCTCACGCAGCTATACCGGCAAGCGTCCATTGGCCTGTTACAACAGATCTACTCAATGAGAAGATCCTCAAGAAAATTCGAGCCTAAGGACGTCATAAAATGCCAGACACCGATGAGGTTTCTCCAGCTCTATTTATCGATGGGGGGATGGAAGTGGTCAGAGAAGCCCAGTTTTTGTTCTCAAAATCTGGTACTTCGAAAAACTCCCCTCCTCGGGTAGGGGAGTTGGTTGTGATTTCCATCTTCAAAAAGGGTTTATGCAGTGACTGCGTTAAGCGGGGGTAGTAAATTAATCCCAATAGCAGAAGAGCTGTTTTCATCCGACATTCTTCGTAGGTTGTACAACACGCGTGAAGGATAAACGCGTGAGAAACAGGCCGGGTTTCGCGCTGGTCGTGGATGCGTTGGCAGCTGTTAGCGTACCGTTCTGTCTTTCAAAGACTAACGATCATGCTTTCGCAAATTCACACAGTCTTTGACTCTGTTCATAGGGCTGCACTAAGGTACTATTTATTGAGAAACGGAGTGCCTGAGAAGTGTCAGTCCGCAAAGAGTTGTGACGTCATACGTCAAATTATGCTAGGGTCATATGACTAAACCACTCATCGTCTCTAGTAGAGTATGGCAAGGCTGCCCTATACCCCCATTTCTTCTCAACTTTGTCAAACAGGATGTTCTACAGAACTGTTTATCTAGTCTTTTAGACAGTGGAGTTGAACTCCTCCCAGGGAACGGTTTTTCATTTAGAATATGTCGATGTTATCGCCTTGTTGAGTGACAATGCATTGGTAAATCAACGCGCGTTAAACCTTTAGGCGACTTCGGGATTTAAGTACGGCATGTAGTTTGCACCTTCAAAATGCAAGTTACTTCTTCAAGACCGACAAAAGACTGGGCCTACACACACCTTTTGTGATAATCGGTTAGAGGTAGTCAATTACTTCAAGTACCTTGGGAGCCTGATCACGTCCGGCAGTGTTCGATAGGAGCGGCTTTCGCGAATCACCCACACTTGTGGCGCTGCAATGACATCCCAGTTTCCCTTAAGGGAAAAGTGTACAATGCCATAGTTGGTAGTGTTCTACTTTACGGTTGCGAGACCCGGCCTATCCACGTTGAGGATTTCCGGCGACTTTCTGTTTTCGACCACCGATGTCTCCGAAGCATCGCTGGTGTCGGGTGGGAACATCGGGTGAGTAATGACGAGGTGCGCCGATAATGTTGACAGTCGTTCCGTGACTGATATAATTGCTCTAAATCGCCTTCGGTGGTTTGGACACGTATTACGTAGGTTTGCTCATCGTCTACCCTTTCGTGCTCTTTTTGCACGTGCTGGGCAAGGCCGGAAGAAGTGAAGAAGCGGTCAGGTTATGACGGCATAGATGTATGAAGAAGTTGGCTTCGGCCCTGGCTTCGGTTGGGGCCTTCTACCTTCCTGGTTTGGGCTCAAGAGATGAGAATTGTTGTTGGTTGGGATGTGCAGAGATGTGGCTCAGAACCGAGGTCATTGGTGCGAATACTGTGGCCTGTCTGTTGAACTCACCGGTGTTAAAAATAATCCGAAAACAAAAAAGAACAAAATGTATATGGTGAAAACAGTAAAAAGTTGGCTTGCTATGGTTTATTATTTTTTCGCACTGCAGTCTGCAGTCTCATTTCCATGTTGTTTCGTTGGTACCATGCTTATTTTCAAGCATATATATATACATATATATAATCTTTGGTGTTGATTACAAATCTCATAACGGTTTATTGCGATTTGTCAACAACTGTGATGACTCGAGGATGGCGGAGTTTTTGGTCATATTGGATATCTTCCTGATGTGTTGGAACGACTGCTCGGTTAAAGTCTACTCTTGAATTCTACTGCTGTATTTGACAATACTGTTTTGCTTTTGGAAAGAGCTAAGGAAAACTGCGCACGGTGAATATAGCTACATGAACTGATCAGGTGGACCATTCGAAAGCTAATTAGAACTCTTCATCATGCAATATCATGGCTTAATTCGCCATTAAGAAACCGTGGAAGCTGCGTCATACTTGCGAGGGAGTACAAATCCACCACGTCCTAAATGGGACACGTATGCGGGATGAACTATTGAGACAGGGTCGGTTGCCGTGCAAATCAGCAAGGGATAGGTGCAACATAATGCCGCGAAGTTAAACCAACCGTTGAGAGCGTGCCCGGTAGCGTAATGTCTAAGACATTCGACTGAGAATCGTTCGTCCCCGGTTCGCAGTGGATATGTACTGGTGACGATTCCTAACAAAGATGAAAGAGGTGTACGGTGCTTCCATGGTTTCGTCATTGTGAGTTGAGCGATGATATCATATGGTGAATGATTTCATGAAAAAAACATAATCTACTACTAAAAATCATGAAAGCTAACGGTCTGACGACTGTAAAATCGTTGTCAATGGAACAAACAAAACAATAACAGATGAGGAATTTCTATCCAACCAGATAAGGCCAGGTTTTGAGATAAGGCAGTTGACAGGCAGATATTTTACAGAGGGCACATGCGCGCATATTATCCAATGGCTGAATGAACGAGGTAATTACATCGTTATCTCTCATCTTTGTTGGTCGAGTCGATTCTGTCTGTCTGCACGTCAAAAAAGTTGACCAACTAATTGTGAATGATATCATGTTGATAACAGCGTTGTTGATAGATGTAATGCGCCAACGTTTCGACCACCGTCGGTAGTCTTTCTCAAGGCAAGTTCTAGAAGATCTGATTGTGGGTGTGGATGTGTGACTCAGTAAAAAAAACAGACGCCGCGGTTGCCGAATCCTACTGGCAATGTGGCGGGTCTTCTGGGGTAATGGTGTTTACGTTTGGTCAGTATATCTAATTTCGGATAAGAAAAGCTACTTGGATACAAAAAAACGGTCAAATTCGATTCCTTTCCGTCACACAGCGTGCAAAACATCGGCACAAAGACGAAATCGGATTGATCAACCGCCACGAAACAAAGTTATTCCACGAACCGAATCAGTTCGAACACACATAAACAAAGCGCCGGGAGATCGAACGGAAGGAACAGACAACAGGGAGAAAGCACTGCCTCCAATGTGGGGGAAGTACATTTGCGCAATACGGGCAATAGCCCTGGCAACAACAAATACAGTAGTTCTCCCATCGGAATCTAACTGTACATAGATGGTGAGTCCATTTATGAACCACGAAGAGGCACACTTTTCGTCGATGAATCAAGTATAAAGATGACCTAACGGGAGCGCGCCACGTACGTACTCACCTGATGATCGGCAATAACCGCGAAATTGGTCATATACCCGTGGGGGAATTTTGTTCTCCAATCCAGATACGATATTACTTACACTAGGAACAGCCTCTGTTCACCACGAACATCATAGTTCCGAGACTACAAAACGGCAAACTGCCGCTTGCAAACAAACACTGACCTCTACCTCTGTCGCTGTTTAAATCCTTACCTAATAATGCATTTACAAAAGGCATGCTGGTATTGTTTATGCTTAACTGACTTATGACTTGGCTGAAGTATGAGTACAGTGGAAGGGACATGTCCCATAGCCACTGGGGTCCACGACATAGGGGAAACCGGCAACCATGAGACTGAAAATTGAGGCATCACAGAAGCACATAAGGTCACATTAGGTCGGGTGTGGTAACGAACCGGACGACAGCGAGTTGTCATCTACCACTAAAGTGACCGATGGGGGATCTGGGATTCGAACTTCCAACCCTTTCGGTTACAGACGTTTAGTCCAATTGATCACCTTCGGCCTCCCATTGGCCGGCGGTGGCCAAGCGGATAAGGTCGTGACGTTTGGACGCGAAGGTCGCGTGTTCGAATCCTCTCACCGCCGGTCAACTTCCTCACTTGGCAGCCCTCCTGAAAGGTGATGTGCACCGTTATTCCATCAATAAAAAAGTAAAAAAATAAAAGATTTACCTGATAAACTAGTTATTCGTTGCTATTTTGATTAATAAAATACTACAAACTGAGTTGTTTCGTTTTGGGATTAAGAATGATGATCACAACAAAGGATTAAAATAACAGGGATGGTAATAATAAGACGAACTTGTGGAACGCCGACAGTACTCAAACAAGTTTCTTATTGAATGGTCAAAAATGTGTGGACTCCGGGCTTCTAGAGAAGAATACACTGTAAAAGGGAGACTGGGAACCACTGCCCCGGGATCATGGAGTAACACAGAACGGTATCAACTCCCAACAGGTTAGATCACGTGAGGTTGTAAGCCGGACGATCGCGAATCTATCACCAAAGTGATAGGTGGATTTGTACCGCTCTGGTAACAATAACGTCTACTTGCATTTGAACACACATCTACGGGAAACAGAAAAATTCAGATCAGTAGTCGGGTGGATCAAGCGCCTATCACCAAAAAAAACCAGAAGTCCGAATCCCAGATCGGCCGATCACTTGGATGATAGAAGGCGACCCGGCTCGCTATCACACCTGCCTTAGTGGGACCTTATGTGACTCTATGAAATTCCATAGTTCTCGATCACTCCCCTCATTCATGTATTGAGCATGCTCCTTTCGCTAAACTCATTTCAAGCAAACCAAGAAAAAAGTTCGCCAGTGTAACATCACATTATTTGGGACTTTTTCAAAACTGGTAATATTCGAAAGATAAGAGAGGTTTTCAGTTTTCAAATACCACAATAATTACATATCTAGTGGTGCTACTGTTTGCAAATAATTAGCCACTATACTTCTGCTGTGTACTTGATGGGCACTGATAAAATGGGGTGCATAAGATATCACGATGCATTCACGTGAAGCAGGCTAGTGAGAACCTCCTGAACAACCTTACTACAATGTGCGTGTGTGTGTGTGTGTGTTTGGGATCAACAACGTACTGGTGATGATAATGCTAACCGAACCAGATGAGACGATTGCTCTCTGCGTCCGGGGTTAGTGTCAGCGAGTTAAGTTTCACAGAATTTCCACCTTAACTGAGTCGGTATTCCACAATCCTGCTTGTTTTTTCTCCTTGAGTAACTGGCGCTGTGGGGCAGCAACCCAAACTGGAGCACGCTGGTGCAAGGTAAGCGGTCGTAAACTGCCTTCCATCCTCACAATTAGCCACAGTTTATTCTAAGCATTATTTGACCCAAATTAACACAGAACAGAGCCAATTGGATCACTGAATTGATGACCACAAGCGTTAACTGCACTGGCTAGTGGTGGATGTTCCCCCTCATTTAGTCGCTTGAACTTGTTAACTAACGGATCATTGTCCATTACACTTAACCAAAAACAGCAGTTAAATAATGTGAATTTCCTTTATTCTGTCACTCGGCGGAAGGAATGGGCTTCGCTAGCAATCTAAGGATGTGTAATTCTTTGACAGTGGGGTGTGCAGTGAGGAATCACACACGGTGGGGCAAACTGCTACGTAGTGTCACAGCTGAGTAATTGTGATTTGTTTTCACCCGTCCTATCGTCAAGCTTGATGGTGTCACGCTGATCTTTCATTGGACCGTTATCGAACAGTGAGCAAACTGTGACAATCAATACCATGCGCTTCTACCTGGCTTGTCACCACATCTTCTGGAGTAATCGTTTGCTCTAAACACGTCAGTGCGATATCCTATTCCATACGTGTAATCGCGCGCATTTTGAACTCAGTTCTCGGTAGCTGGATTTTGTGACCGTAGGATCTCCCAACATTGGAGATTGGTGGCAATTCAAGTTGTGCCTAACATACGTGCTTCCGAAACCTATTCTGCGTCCGAATTTGGTTCACTTTGTTCGTTGAATGCAATTCAACTGAACAAATTCGACCCAGCCGATTACAGTAATATTACTAAATGTCGCCAACTGAATTAATGAAAACAAGGAAAAAATTGCGAGCCAGAGTTGTCCAGATTGTTAGCGTGAGAAGGGATGGAATCGACGGGTTTACTCTTAGAATTTAGCATATTGACATGGTTCGATTAGCCTGAAAGTTCCAATATTCGGACCGTGATAAAGATCTGCGTCATTGCGGTGTCTTGATTTATCGGGTATCTAAAGACTAAATTACGTAAACGCTTCTTTAACTGTCTCGTCACAGCTTCTGTGGCGAGATAAATAACCAACATGTGCAGTGCAGTACACTACAGTGACTGATAAGTCGACGTTTAATGGTCAACTTGTTCAAGCGTGTATACTGTCAAATGCCTCAGGACGTCGGTCTGCTCATCACCAGGTCTCGCACACTGTACACATATAGCTGTGGGTTTTGAAGCCCATGCAGCAATAGGGAGAAGGTCACTGAACCTCCAAGAGTTCATCTCCGGTGTAGTAGAACTATGTCACGACGCTAATGGATGAACGCGTCACGTTGATGTGGATATCAGTCAGTCATATAGTCAAATCAACAACAAACAAACAGAATGGGGAAGCGAACGACATTCGAACAGATGGCGGTTGCTACCAGACAACCGAACGAGCGACATTACTAATCAAATCGACCGGAGAACCACCGGAAGAGACAAGGTGAACCAGATCTACACAAGCATGGGGTCAGTGTGGATGATCTGGTTCGTGTATGGCGCGACTGGTGTGGTATCAACACGGCCACAATGGAGTGCGCGAACAGCGAGAGAGATAGAGGTCGGATCAACGAACACCTGTTGATTGACTCAAGTTTATCCGAAGCGGAAGCATGCGATCAGATTTGATGACATGCAGCCGGCGCGAATGTGTTTTCGGTTATACCGAAATTCGCTGTGTAAAAGTATATGATGGCAAGAAAATCCGGCTCCTATATTTCTATCTTCATTTTTTACTTTCTTTATTCATGAGATCATAATGCATATCATTTTCGAGAAGGAGATCACGGCCAACAGAGGGCTGCCAAATGAGGACATTGACCGGCGGTGAGAGAAGTCTAACCTGCGACCTTCAGGTTGACACGCCACGATGTTGACTGCATGACCACCGGCCTAAATTGGCAAATTCTGTGGGCGAAAAATCCAGGAGGGTGTTCCGTGACTGACACGAACCAATTGGCCATCGCGAAATGGTACAGATTAGAATCTACTCGACTTTGGATCGAATAGTCCACTTGTGTTCTGCTAGCAAAGCGTCGATCAGCAAGAGGAAATTTGTGTTAGGTTACTTTTTTGACCGCCTGTCGATCTGACTCGTTTAAACCCCATCCGTGACACGTCCTTGGGGAAGTGACCTAAAGTAAAAGTGGGCAACGAACCGATCCCCAAGATTCAAAACAAATTTGTTTCGGTACAATGAGTCATTCAATAGTGAAGCTGCATTACCACGGGAAACCAGGATTGACTGACAAACCGCTTTGAAATTAGGTACATGATATACAGGCCAGGAATCCAACCGACTGCAAGTCGGAGAGCAAGGTGAGAATAAACCATTCGACCTAGTTCAGCGACAAAGTGAAAGTGGCCTGTTTTCGTGATACGTTCAGAGACGAATGAGGGCGTTGCTCGACATAAAAATTAAAGAACAGATTGCGAGTCGGACAGACTGAAGGCAATCGGCCAATGAGCTTTGATTTCAAGTTAGCGACAGTGATAATCGGATTCCAAATCGTCCACTGCACGAATTCTATCCAAAAACGTTCGAGGACTTGGTAACGCTTACCTGAGTCACTGAAACAAAGATTGTCTAAGCATAGTTTGAGATAGCAACTGAAATGGAGAGATGTTTCGCATAGCACGTGCAGATCTGATCGAGTTGAACACAAACGGAAAAACTGTTACCTCTCAAGACCCCTCCACCAAAAAAACAGTAATGGCTGTCAATGAGCGGTTGGCGTCTAGTTGAGAATGAATGTTGACGAGGAAACACAGGGTAGAACGAACAAATTGACTAGATTCCATACTACATGCTTCATGTAGTATGGGCCTCCTTCCAGGAGGGGGAAGGAGGCCCATAACACGGGCAGAGGCCGGTACTCATGACCCTGAAAATTGGAGTCGCATATAGCCACTTAAGATCCTGATAGCCGACGCATGGTAACAAGATAGTAAATGACTGTCTATCACTAAGGGAGAAATTGAAATTCCGGCTTTTTGGGATGACAAACGCCAAATCCACTTAACTACTGTGTGGCTAAGAAACGATGAAACAGACTGCAGATGGAGACTAGCGTAAACAGTAGTGATGGAAACAATGCTTTTCCGGAATATATGGAAAAGGAGTTGGTCTACAGTTGTGGCTTTCATTTCTTGCCGAGAAAGTGCTGCGACTGAGACGACTTTTTGTTGCTTAGAGGTGAACGCAACCTAGAAAAAGTGATTTCAATGACGTTGAAAACATTTTTTGTTTACTACAGTATAATACAACACAATACAACAATACCCAAGCGGAATGAGTAAGGTTGAAAGGAGTAACATTCCTTATTTATCTATCGGTACGGGTTCCCGAATATCTCCACGATTGTAGCTATGTCGATGGACTGTCGAGTGTACATCGGAGTGAGGTTAAGAGTACGAACAGTGTTGCATGAACTTTTAGCTTTTTCGTTTCGCGGAGAACGAGACTGGCTGGTAAATACGCTTTCACACAGACAAACAGAGACTGGGTCTACTCTTCGGTGCCATCCTACTTGGCACGGAACAGAACGCAAGCTGGTCAAACATTTATTGACCGTCAGATGTCAGTATATGGCAAACAGCTCATTGAGACGTCCTGCCACAGGTTTGAGTTATGCCGTCACGTAGCTGGGTATCAACATGCGAAAGCAACCACGACCTGCCGTTCAGGTCGGTGGAATGGACAGTCATTTCATTTCTCCTACCCTCACTCCCGCCGCATCAACACCAATGCTCGTAATACTCTACGAGAGCACTAACGATATTGCAGTAAGCAAAAAAACACCATAAAGTAGAGTACGCTTAGAACAAACCGCAGTGACAGGTGTTTGCTTCAGACTGTTCGTTTCCGCTATGCCGTCGACCACATGTACAGTGCTTTAAGAAAAGAAAACCCCTTATCTGGGCGGTGAATACGGTTTTGAAAAACAATGCAGATCGTAACAACAAACACTAATATTTCACACTTCAACTGACCCAATTGGTGGCAATAATTTTTGTTACGAGCTATCCAATTTGACTGTCTTCCAAATTGGTCTGGCCTTCGACAAACTGGTTGTCAAGGTACCCCTACTGCATGATCACAGCGACCGGGCATGAAACCAGCTGTGGGAAGTGGTGTGCCACAGACCGCGTATGACAGGTAGCTCGTCAAGGCGATCGATGGCAGACTAAAGAACAACGCATAAATCTACGAAGATGGCTAGAATAGAATGGAAAGTGGACTTCGCTTGTAAATCAGTTAATTATGCGATTCAGTGGAATGAGATTAGTAGCTTGGCAAAATTGTGGATATCCAATCGACGTATGCACCCAAATGGGAACGAATACTAGACGAAACAATGAAAGTGAATGATCCTGGTGGGATCGGGTATGATCACTATTCAATCGGCCCGGGGAACAGGAAATAAATGAGTACCTCTTCAAAAGAAAAAGGGATCTGAAGCCGATCAGTCAGGGGTTTTCCATGATTCGGCATTGGGGTGAACACTGGATAAATTGTGCGAACGGAAGATAAAAACAAATTTGACTATGGGACATTTGTATCTCCATTTTTGCACAACCCCGTTTACAGCCCAAAGCCATTGGAACTATAACGGAGGAGGAAAACGGTGCCAGGAAAAAGAGAAAGAGAGAAGGAATTAGAAACACTGTGTGGGAAGCACCACACGTATTTGCTTTTCCAGATCTCTCTAGTCAAGGAAAATATACCATTCGACTCTATGTAAGAGTTATGTCAAAATTATTCCGGACTTCGGTCCGACCGGCCTGTCGAGATCTCGTTCGCATTGGTCTGGAACGTGCGCCTTCTTGTACGGGCACATCTGTGCGTACGTGCTGTCTGTGCCGTGTTTTACAATTTACGAGGACGTATACGTTTGCTGGATCTTGTCAAACGTAAACAATGCCTACCTACCTACCTCCAAATCAATGCGGCATGTATGATTACAACTTGCAAACTCATTTCTTCACCGCACACCACCATTATCATGAGCAGAGGAGTCCGAGTCGTCCCAAGGACAATAGTTCACAGATCTGAATTATTGCTAGATAGGTTTGTTAAGGCGGGTTTGGTCCGGTCGCACACCTCAGACAATTATCTGTAAAGTTCATTTTGTTGCTTGCAGCTTTAGCGGCAACGTCGAATTGGAAAATTAACCATCTCCATATGCTCCGAACCGAAATCAGCTAGGATACACGACCTTTGGAAAATTCAGCCCGGTGGTTTATTGTTCTCGGTCATCAAGAAATTAAAAATTTCTACTGAGCTTATTGAGACATCACAAGCTCGTTTCCAATCATTTTTACTCATACCATCATATCAATATTTTAGGGGCAAAATGTAAGGAAATGAAAAAAAAGAATCGAAAGATGAAAACTATTGAATAAGTCTTCTCCGAATCCTGACCGATTCGTTCACAGGTTATCTGATTTCAAATTAGACAAAACATTCCCAGGAGTTTTTCCCCTGGGGCCCAAATTTTGTTTCCAAAATAAACAAAGTGAACAACTGGACTTAGAAGCTGAATTTGTGAATTTTTATTCTCAATTGTTGAATTCATCGTCGTCAGCACAAATGGAACTGAAAACACTTGAATCAACCTTGGTGAACATATGATATTAGTATCACGGTGCTAGACATTCAACCAATGAGTTGTTGAGGCCAGGACATAAGAGACGGCTAAGAGAAATGCAGACATCATCTTATTAAGACCAAACAAGGGGTAAAACCCTAGTTTTTAACAAGTCGGACTATGTATCGAAAACGAAGGCGATTTTGAATGATTAATCGAAATTTGCAACACTGGCGAAGGAGAATGGTAAAACGCATCCGATAGAGAGAACCATTACCCAGTATCCTGAAACGGTCGAAGCAAAAGGATATAATGGAGCAAATTCGGCCTATGCTGAGAAAGTAGGCTTTACCCAAATTCATAAAAATGGAGTTCCTTTGAGGTCTATTCTCGATATGGGCAATTCGTCGCATCAGGCTGTGATAAAATAGTTGGCTAAACTGTTGGAACCCGTTAAGGAGAGGATGGGAAGAAAAAGCCTGAAAGACATTTAAGCTGAACGATGCAGCGAAAGATTTAAATATGAAGAGACAGCAAATGATTTTTTAAGACGTCACCTCCCCTTTTATCAATGCACGGATCACGGAAACCATTGAACAGCTGTCTTCCGTTCGAAGACTTGAAACAACAATTGTTCTCTTGTACATACAATTTTCAGTTTAGATTTACCAGTCAACTGTAAGCCCAAAAGTACGGTGTAGCGATCGGATCTCCACCTGGTCCATTACTAGTCGACATGTCTATGATAAATTTGGAAAATGGCCCACTCGAATAGTCAATCGATACCCTCTATGTATAAAAACGTTATGTGGGTGATATTTTTTGAGTACACAAACCCTCCGCGAGAATTAATCAACTATTGAATAGGTTCAGCTTGGCCTATCCAAATGTGAAATTCACAAGAGATGAAGCCGAACAATGAGTTAGCATTTTTGGACGTACTATTAAGTCGTCGGCTTAATTCGGTGACTTGTACACAGAAAAACCACGTGCAATGGACATCCACTTTCAAACCTTTGTACCTCTTATTGCGCACAGGAACCTAATCAGATACCTCATAAATGAGCAAAAAGAGTATGCGCGGATGATACTACTGAGAGGGGACTTCAGCCAGTGAGAATGGCATTAACCGAAAATGACTACGAAGTCGAGTAAGTGATAAGGTAATGGAGATAAAAAGGCTAATTGCCAGCAGAGTGGCGGCGTAAAGAAAGCCAGTACACGTTTCTCTGCCATTCAAAGATGACACGCCAGCAGAGATCGTACGAAGAAGGCTTACATTTTACGCAGCCAAGCTTCGAATCCTGTTTAAATCCCGCCCCGTGGTGTTACTACCGTTGAAAGACAATTCCCCACTGTGTGTGCCTTTCCGTTCCCCTGGACCCACCTTCCATCCAATGCAAACCCTGGACTACACAAGAATTGACGCAATACGTTCACCCGCTTTCGGACTATGCACGGAATACTGTCAATCTTTTTCCATCCATATTTCTATCTGACTAATTCAATTCTAACCAGCCTGTTTCGATCACCCTATTCGGTACCGTGTTCTCATGTTGTCAAAGTACTTGGTGTATCTTCGCGTGCAAGATAAAGGTTGAAGTGTCTTTTGTTGTTCCATAAGCCATCAAAATCTCGACCTCACTTCGGCCTGTTTTGTTGGTACTGATGATAAGTAATACGAATGAATGCGAACGGAGACAATAGAACAATTCGACTCACGGATTCACAACTCTGAGAGAACATTCTGTGTCTACGAGTGCGTGCGTGCGTGCATTTGTGTGTGTGTGTGTGTGAGAGAGAGAGAGAGGAAGAGCGAAGCAATTCCGTCCAAAAGACAGAATGCATGTATACGCGGATGCGCACACATAAAAAGAGAAAAACAGTTTACTCAGCCTTCTCAATTCTTTGTGCGCGCATTAGCATTTAAAATGTAATGCGGATTCTGTAATTGGTTTAAACTAACCGCCTACCGCATATTCATCTCTCACTCTAACACAGTTCTTTCGAGGATCATGAGTGAAGACCTCCCTCGTGAAGCTGGGAAAAACAGAAGTCACTCATTTATCCACGCAACTCGGATGGAATTAGTCAGCAAATAACGATGAAAAATTCCTTTTCAGCTTCGTCAAACACGCAAGGCAGAGAGGGGCGGGAAAAGTTGGAATAAACAGAGACACGGAGTAGGGTAAAGAAAAAACCAACGGGACCGAGTTTTACCGAACTGGGCTTAACACGGACAGCTCATCCATCAGTTCACTCTTTCGGAGCATGCACGTCAACTATTCGGGAATACAACCTCGAGTGCGCGAATACGTGAGACCTCCTAACCGAAGAAAATTCGCACGATTGAATTATTATTATTACTAATGTATAATCACAAACCGACAAGTCACTTCATATGCAATATCAAGAATCCTCTTTGAAGGTGACTCATCTCCCCCTCTCTCTACCCAACCCATATGGAATTGAGAAGAACAGAGAAAAAGGGTCTGCAAATCTCAGGACTTCGGGAATCGGATCAATGGAGAGCCATTAGCAATAGAATTTCATTTAAATCATGAAGACGATGAGTGGATGATGGGTCCATGTGTGAATCACAGTGATTAGACGCAAGGTTTTTATCGATCAGGCAAGATTAACTTTCATACAGAGGATAAGATGTACCGAAGTATGAGATTTTGTCGTCAATATGATGCTGCGCAAATAAATGGAAGAGCAACATTTCTTCGAAACATATGACCGGTTTCGCGATTACTGTTGCTCATCAGCTAGGCGTACCCGGTACTTTCTTGTCCAATCATCCCCATACTTGTATACACATGCTCCCCACGAATCAAATGAGTGCCAACTTAATAAAAGAGCGCATACGTATGGAAAATACTGAACAGGTGAGTACTGGGTACGCATACCACGGGGGGCCTAATGTCTGTGCAATGTATCGAAGGCCAGTCACTATTATTCTGCCATGTAGTGTTTTGATTCACTTTGATAACGCTCCGATTGCTTGGAATTTCTGGCTACTATCACTTCATTATTGCATGTAGAATGATTCTCAGTAAACGCGATAAACTTCATGGTTCAAAGACATTGCGGCAAAAAGTGTGAGGGAACACCTAAATGTGAACCAGATTAGATTTCTTACATTTAAAGAAATGAGAAAACAGTAAGAGGAACAGATTTCCCTAGGTTAGACACCTTGGAGGAAAAAAAAATGACAGACAAGGATTCGGCACATCGGAATAGAATCTTGGTATAAATGAATGGACGCCTGAGTACGGGATCGGCAGGTGACCGTTTGACGTAGGGGAACTACCGAAGAGAGGTCAGAAGAACAAAATCCAAAACACTAACGGGAAAATAGGGATAACGAACTAACTGCTCGGAGATGGACCAGTGATTGTAGATTAGATAATAAGGAAGGGTTATCCGTTAGCCGGATGATATTGACTTGAACCAGATTCGGAAAAGGAAGCAAGGTGTACGAAGTTTCAATCCATGCGTGACTGCAACGTTTGGATGCACGACCTGCGCCTCGTACGGAGAAGGCGGACAGGAGCAAGTACAAAAAGTCTGACTCGAAATAGAAAACTAAATTTATTTGAATAGGGACAAAGAAAGTGAGAAACGAAGAGGGCTCAGCCAAACAAAGAAGTTTTCAGGTGAACTATGAGAAGCTGAATCTGCGTAAAAGGGACCGATTGAATCAAAAGATGAATGTGGACGGAGAATGAATAATTCTCAATAAAGGGAAAAGATAAATCTGTGAAGCAGTTACAGTCGTTATTGATCAAACGGCCATGCTCGTAGATATTGAAACCGAAGATCCCTAGATTCACTGCTTGCCGCAGCCAAGTACGGTAATACTGCACACCTCTATGTAGTAAATAATAGTAAAAGATTACTGTTAATACTAACCCTATTGCTGAAGTATTAAAAGATTATGGCTCTCAATACTGTTGGGGCATTCCTAACCGAGAATTGGCGTCGGCAAGTCGTTTTCTTCATTAAAGCAAAGGTTCACGCACACATTGGCACTCAGGTCTTTTGAGGATTACCACGGTTGTTCGAATACAATCTCGGTCACCCAAAACATGGCTTTATCATATTCCATAAAATCGTTGGCTATACGTTAACACACACGGTGGTCTTGGTAATTCGTACTGTGTGCGTTGTCACTCGTTTGGTGTTCACCTGCGACAAGCCACAATAGAATTTTTCACGACTAGTATCCGCTCGCGCACTTCATGACAAAAAATTAACCATGCTCTTCAGTGTCATTTCGAACGAACTCGGGTTTTTATTCTATGTAAGGTGATGCCGAATTACTAAATTGCACGAAGCGTTTACACTATGATCTATGCTGCTGAAGTGATGAGATTGAAGGGACCGTAAAGTTATTCTTCCAGTCATGATGTTCATTGGGAGTTTTTGGGTTTCTCAGAGGTTCGAATCTCAGATGCGCCACCGGTCGCTTTGGTGGTAGTCGCCCGGATCGTTACCACACCTGACCCAGTGAGATCTTACAAGATTCTATACCAATCCACATTTCAGGATTATGATTGCCGGTTCCCCCTCCCACCGGGTGGTGGGCTCCAGCGGCCATGGAGCATACCTCTTCGGCTACACGTATACGTGAAGTATGTTTGCGCTAAGTAGGTTGTCACTAGGACTATTCGAACTGGGTAGAAGACACCAGATGATTGCACCCCACAAGATTGCCGGGTCGAATTTTTGATTATTCAATGCTGTTCTTGCATCCGTCATTGCCAACAGGATCCAATCTATCTTGCAGACAAATAGGCTACTAGCTTGTTCGAAAATGCCTTTTCTGGGTACATTAGCAACGGGGAACCTTTGTTCACCTTCAGATGCTAGCTAGCAGAAATTGTTTGATCCATTCACACGAGTGTACACAACTGGATATGTATTTGTAGACCGAAACAAGTAGAACGATTCGACGATCACATCAGCGACCGACAAGATATCGCGGACGAATGAATGTTGGAATAAACTAGTCCAGGAAATAATCAATCGAGCCCCATAGAAGTGGTGAAGTTAGTCGTGTCTGCCAATGGTTTAGAAAAAAAACTGCAAAACCAAGTTACGGTACGCGCGTCATAGCAATTACTGAAGAGAACGAGGGAGAGAGCACACGCCATTTCCCCCGGGACGTTCTACATTTCGTACAACGTAGTAGAAAAACTCCAAGTGAATTGCAGGTGAGGTGTGTCGAGGACGAGTGAACTAGCAAGTCGGATGTTAGGTCTTAACTCGAGTTGGACCTCTGAACGTTTGTATATATAATATATAAGTGTCTGCGGGTGTCTGTGTGTCTGTTTGGTTCGTCCGTTCGTTGATGAAGATAACGTGCGGAAGAAGTGAACTGGCGGCGGTCTGACGAACTGGTGGCCGGAAAGTCAATACAATCAGGTTACACTTCTTAGGGGTCCCGGGTTGTAGTGGTGGTGGTGATGGTGGACGTGATTGGGATTCCCCCCTGGCTGCCTTGGCTGGAAGTGGCAGTGAAGGCCTGTGTCGACAAATGAGCGACAAACTGCATGTGTTTGTATGTAGTGTGTATGTGTGGCAGCTCCGTAATCCGTAGAATACAAGGCCCGTAGGGTCGCAATTGTTCCGTCCCAGTCAAAATACTGAATTAGGTCCTAATGGAATATGAGGTCAGAAAGAGAGTCGGTCAGGTAAACGTTTGTGATTTGGAGAAAATCGACAAAATTGTCGATGAGGAATGAAGTCTTTTCCCCTCAAAAGTGAATCCAAAAGGATGTGGAAAAATAAATGAATACTCTGAACACTTCTCAGGCCTGGGTTCCAATGGCTTTTTTGCATACACAAACGTGAATGCAGGAGTTATGGTTGTACTATTTTTATCCCGGCCCACAATCCCCAATTCTTGTCAATCGGGACACAACAGAAGGAAAACAGTGAAGGAAGCAAAACCTGAGCGATAATAATGACAGATGGCAGTGAAAGAGAATTTTTACCGGAATCGACAAACGCAAATATTTGCGGGAATTACCGTATTAAAAAAGCGAAAAATGGATTACAGAATAGCGAAAAACAAGGTTTGACTGCAAAAATTCAGGGTCGAGATAGATAAACAGAGAGAAAGAATCGCAGGCACTTTACATAGTAGTTAGTTGGCATTAACGTGCTTCAGATACTAAGTGTAGTACGAATTTCTTTCTCGTTTAATTTAGTAGCCTATGACTACCGTTTGGTAACCAGGCTGTTTAAGGAGTCTCGGCCCGAAAAAGGAGAAACACCGCATACGGCAAACGGATACCACGTGTGAATTGTATGACTCAGCAACATATTGTGTATTTCGTCATTAACTAAGATTTTAGCGAAGAAACATGCGCATACACCAAAGAAGGTTGTAGGTGTCAAAATCAATCACAGGCGACAAAATTACGGTTAGAAACCGGAAACCCTTGAAGCAATCTGTTTTACGACATGCATGAAGCATGAATGTAGTGGGGGGGGGGGATGTATCACAGCCACTACGGTCTACCACACAGAAAGGGAACCGATAACCAGGACCCTGAGTCTCAGATTGGTTTAGAATCCCGTGAAGTCTCATTCAATCAACTTTACTACAAATAATGCAGCAGTGCAAATCAATTCCCGGGCCGAGTGCCGCGGTCAGTTGCAAGCTGCCGAGTGAAATTGACGTCCAAGGATCATGAGGTTGAACATTCGATCATAACCGGTGCGAAATGCCGGAATATTCCACCCCATCTTGTGGGTCTATTAGCCCAGCACGATCCCTAAATAGCAGCGCGTACAGTAAAGAAAACAGATGTCGCAAATTATCACTACCATGATGCAGAATTACCACAGACCGTAATTCATGTGTCCGAAGGTCCAGCATTCGGATTCGCGTTGGACAGAAAAAGTGAATGTATTACTTTTTATGCAAACAAACAAAACCCGCTTCCGCGAAGTAATATGAAAAAAGCAGAAATTAGTCTGCCACCAGTCTGCGTCCAAAGACGCAGTTATGTGTCTGTTTGTGGTATATTGAGACAGATAAGTCTGGTTAGCACAAAAAAACAGGAAAAAATGGTTGCATATAAGGAGCTAAATCCATTGTAAACCTTGGGGAACGCAGACTTCCTGAGCCTACGTTGACGGCAGATACGACCGGAGGGCTATCATAGCTCATGGTGGTGTATTTAAGCATTTCCCATCTCGATGCCAGCGAACCCAGGGTCACAGAAATTATTGGATCATTAGTAGAGGCGCGCACCAATGTTCCGACTCGAAACGGTGATGGAGCGCTTATAATGTCCAACTCCAGCGGTCAAGCGGATTAGGTGTTTGCCACCTCAAAAGTATCAGATTCCCAGATCCACCGATAACTTTGGTGGTAAAAGACAATTCGCGGTAGTTCGGCTTTTTGCCACACTTGATCTACTTTGACCTTATGTTTTTTATTAGGACTCCAAGTTCCAGATACAGAGCTACCGTTCCCCACCCAACCAGGGTAAAGAGCCCTAGTGGCTATGGGGCACGCCTCATTCAGTACACTCATATTTGAAGCGACTTGTAAAAAACTAAAGCATATTAAAAAGAGTTTATTGATTTGGCCCAACATCTGTTCCGACTTCCGTCGAGGCGACTGGGGTCATCAAGTTTCCAACAGAGTTGCACCAGTAAACAAACAATGAGGGATGACAATGGAAGCACCATACTTCGGGCAAACGCATTAGGCTAATGAAACTAGACGAATTACACTAGTGTGCTGGACTAGTCTTAACGATTGATTCAGGATGTGCGAGAAACAGAGCGAAACGCTACCCGCGTCCCCAGGTTGCATACAATGATGCGTCATTTCCTTGATTGACGGTGAATAACGTGGAGTCATATTCACTGAATAAGTAGTTGCGGACAAGCAGTGGTAGTATCGAGGGCGTGTTTGGTTTTCGACTGGTAAGCTTTCGTTCCATAAGAGTCTGTTGATGACACTGTAACACCGAGCATTGTTCACTATTTGACAAGGCTTTAGCCCGTTGTGTCCGTTCAATAAACTATCCGCGAACGGAGACGTATGAATAAACTTACTCAGTCATCGGCTTTGCCGGAATTTCCGGACAGCGTTGGTCCGTGATCTAAAATGATCAGAAAACGAGTGAACTGGACTACCGGTCATCAGCTTCAAACGGCTTGCTAACGCCGTGCCTCGTTTTGCTGCCTTGGAGTTTAGGTCTTTTGATAAGGCAATTGGGGTGGGATTTTTTTAAAACAACCCTGTGCGGGTGGAGACAACTACGAATGAGAAACGTACACGAGCTGGAGAGTGACAAGTATCAACAGGCATCGTCTTCCTCTTTTCCGTTTGGATATGGACCGACAAAAGGACCGTAGAATCGACCGAGAGTCGGTGACAAAGGCCCCGTCTTCTTCGTGCTTGCGGGTTATTTCGTCCTCTCATTTAGATTCTTCTGACAATTAATATATAAAAAACATGTATCCGAATTTAAATGAAGACCACAACCGCGGAGTTTTGCACTTCTTCTCTTGATCAGTAAATATGTGGGTCTCAGTTTGGAAAGGCCGATATCGTCAAAGTATGGGTGAATCGACTGATCATTTTCACACTATTCTACCCGATTATGGAGGATGTAATTGTCTGAGTCTATCTTTCCGTCAGTAAGAAACGCAATCGTGCTAGAAGTCACATAATTAGGCATGGATAGCAATTTCCCTTTCCGATTTTTCCATTGGCCGCAGAACACATTTATCACGTTTCTGGAAGGAGAGTGTGGTCACTGAGAGATTTCCAAAATGAAATGGTGACTGCCAGCGAACAGTCAAATCCTGAGCTTCTGGATGAGATTCGCTTAGACGGTTCTTCAACCACTGTCAGACGGTGCATTGAGTTAGTCAGTCGGTGGAAGAGACGTACCCCTTGGCTAAAATGTATGTACGTTCGTGATAAAATCAGGTTTCCACTTCACATTAACAGTGAAGATATGTGCTACTAAATTCCAAAGGGCTTATTATTAGGAGGAACAACAACCAAAGTAAAATTAGACTCATGGGACAGAACGAAGCGTCGTGTAAGCAGATCGAGCGAGGCCTCGTACTGCTGCCCGTCATCATTGGCTAAAGGTGGCAGGAATCACAATGCCGAATCGGAGTGAAATCTATCGACTAATTGGAGATAGCAAAATCTACGAGAATCTCGTTTGTTTGCAACTATGATTCACAACTACCAATGAATAAGATCATCGGTGCTGCAGAGAGAAAACCCGTGCGGTCATGTTTGATTTCACTCTCATTTAGCACAAACCACTTTTACCTGGAAGAAAAATAATTCCCAAATTGAACTGACCCGAGTAGAATCATGAAACCAAAAACATGAACGAAACAACTCACCATTTAGAATATACGGATTCGGTAGGCCAGGATTTTGAGCACCGAGGGCAGAAAACAAATGAGGATGCACACCTCCTGATGCAGCAACAGCTGCAGCCAAAGCAGCAGCCTGACGTTGCTGTTGTTGTTGATTGTGAAGTTGTAAAGCAAAAGAATTAATGAGGCCAGAAGTACCAGCGCCACCTCCGGTCGAAACCCCGATTGTACCCAATTCGGACATCAGTGAACCGGACAGAGGAGTCGCCGGTGGTGGCTCGGACGGTGGTGGTGGAATAACCCCGGTTCGAATGGACTGAGCCAAGCGTTGGGCCGAACGCAGGGTACCATCACCAGCCCCGATAGTTGTGGCTCGGGTCAAACTCACATCCAGGCGATGTCGTCGAGGCAATGTTCCAGCCCCAGTGGGAACACCGTAAAAGTTGTGACTGTAACCTCCAAGGGACGAATCACGTCGTCTGGATGAAAGTTGATAGGTTTGACGACGCTGCCGACCTCGATATGGTGTATCCAAATCTGTCCCGGCGTGCATATCATCCAGCGGGGAGTCGAGGTCGGAGAAATCTGGCCGATGTGATATACCGCGCTTATTCGACACGCCGGGTACAGTGCCACTGTCGTCATCATCCTCTTCGTCATCTGGACCCAAGTCGTCATCATCGTCAACATCGCCATCCTCATCCCCGTCAAAACTACGAAGCCCATTGTTTGTGGCCGACAAGAGAGCAGTATGAGCGGCAGAATTTTGCAATTTTAGACGGCGTGCATCATTTCGGGCACGCTTCCGAGCCCGTGCAAGATTGCCTGATCTGCCTGAGTCCGAAAGATGTGATCCGGTACCTGCACGTGAATTATTTCCATTGGTATCACTTAAACTTAGCACTGTGCTCTTGTTCATGCTTGAACCAACTGGTGCAACGTCAGTGCCATTGTTTCCAACACTGCCAGTGTTACCAGCTGTATCCGAACCGGCGAGGTCCAAACCCACAGCTGGGCTATCCGCTCTAGTAGTACCTACAAGTTTGCGTTTTGTGGATTGGTGTTGCTGCTGCGGCTGTGAAGACTGGGATGTCGAAGCAGACGGTGATTCAGTGGAATCTCGAGAGCTGATAAACCTTTCTGTTGATGCATCTGGAAAGAAGGAAAAAAGGAAGAGGACAGGATGAGCATAACTGAATGCTCAGAGGTCGTAGAATACTGAGAGTCCAGACCACACAACACTTCTGTTTTGCACTGCAATTAAAAACTAATCACGCAGAAGTACATATCGAAGTAACAGAAAAAATAAACATCATTTTAGCAGACAGAAGAAAAATAACTGCGATCATTAAAGTAAAACGTTGCACCATTATTTGAAAAAAAACCAAACAGTTCATAATAAATGAATAAGGTCAATTATTGTGGTTAGTTGGATCCAACCAGGGTACTTCATACCTAGCCCCAGAGAAACCGATGACGATATATATATATATATATATATATATATATAAATACATCTATATATATATATATGGCATTGATTTGCTCGCTGAGCTGGGCAATTTGATTGCAAACGTTTCATCACCTATCGAGGTGACTTCGTCATTGCCTTGATGTTGTGGCGAGCGTCTGGTTGCCGTCGTCCTCCTAAATTTGTCACTTAGTCTTTTAGTCGTTGTTGATTGGCTGCTCTTGGTGAGGTGGTAGGCTAGAGATGTTGCCCCGTTGCTTTGTTCACCTTCGTCTATTGTTGACATGTTGTGGGATGAATCAGCATCCGTCTCGACTGGCTTGTGTTGATT
>LUCM01011743.1:163021-189839 GCA_008360955.1 Fasciolopsis buskii | reverse complement strand
AATCAACACAAGCCAGTCGAGACGGATGCTGATTCATCCCACAACATGTCAACAATAGACGAAGGTGAACAAAGCAACGGGGCAACATCTCTAGCCTACCACCTCACCAAGAGCAGCCAATCAACAACGACTAAAAGACTAAGTGACAAATTTAGGAGGACGACGGCAACCAGACGCTCGCCACAACATCAAGGCAATGACGAAGTCACCTCGATAGGTGATGAAACGTTTGCAATCAAATTGCCCAGCTCAGCGAACAAACCAATGCCATCATGTTGAACCTGAGCTACGAGAAAGAACATCATTTTTTAACCTGCTGATATATATATATATATATATACTGAGCTCTGGTGCGGGGGACATGCATTTCTACTGTACCCATGGACTTGAGGATGATACCAACACCAAAAGCATTAGCAGACAACAGCAAAGCTTATAAGTTTTGGATGCCAATCAATGAAGGAGATGAGACGAATACTGCTCGTCAAATACCCTCCCAAAAAGGCGATCTTTCAGTGTGTTGCTGAAACATTACCACTTAAATGATAAATTTCGTTGGCCATAAGTTTATTCTCCAAGAAATTCCCATTTCTAGAATCATTTTCATTGTATTTTGAGGACTGAATAGGGACGAATCGAGGACTAACTCGCAGCTTGGATACGATAGAATGCCGGTGTGTACGTAAAAATGGATGGAAGATGGGAACTAGGGGAGTTGAGGATGTTAACAATAAAACGGTTCAATGTGATACACTCTATCGTCTATCGTTGAATGTAGTCAACAGCGTTGGTGATACGGCACGGAGGAAGAAACAATCTAGCCGTTATTAAATATGGTAATATTCCCAGGGAACTGGGAAAGGGCAATACGTGAAGATAAATGGAACTACATGTGTTGGCACAATGTACAAGTCCGAGTACTTCGTAGATGAAGAATTTCCAAACCAATTTATCCAGGGAGCGAGAGAATGACACATCGCTCCGCGAAAATGATGGTTACAGTCCATGCTTATCCCAATTAGGTTTTGTCTAATTCAATCTAGAAACAGTCAATTTTATTCAACCACGGTCATTTGTTTATTAGTACTTTACATGTATCTCATTTCGATTGCTGTTACACAATCAGGTCATCTACTAAAGCGTACCGTTTTCTGCGGAGTGAAAGAAACCATTTGGCGGTCAACAAGTGATGTGGCATGGGGGATGAGAAAATGTAAGCACCTCGTGTCTCTGTGGTTGGCGTCCAAAAGAACCCCCAACCGGTCGGTTGGAGACATTGAAGGATATGGCAGTGAGCCATAAACAGTCGAGATGGTGCTGTCTCTTTCTATCAATTTGGAATGATTGAAAAATGTGCATCTATTCAGTTGGGCCGTGTATTTTGTGTTGGGGACTACAGCATTCTTTTCTTTTTTCACCCCTACTGGTTCACCTTGCATGTTCATCCTGTCTATAGTTACGTGTAACATTGTGAGAAAAACGATAGTCAGCGGAGCTGGCCCTGATGTACAGCGCTGAGTGAAGATGGGGATGCAGCAGTCCGTCTAGGGAATTATATCTATTCATGTATTTATTCATATTGACCGTTCTCGTTCGAGCAGGTCGGACGTATAACACACGAAAGGAGATAAGGGTGAAAAAAAGCTTTGATTTGCAAGGCACTCTCCGGAGAATACAGATGTATAAAACGGACCTGAGAGTAGATGGGTCATTGCGGTCGAAAAAATGATGCGGCACACGTGGACGCACGACCACGCATATTTCACCATCAGACCAGGACACAGGGCCTAGAAGAATGGAAATGACGTCATGGTAGAGAACGAGATCGAAAAGCAGAATTCAGACAGTCTGAGCGGCCGAAATTAGATGAATTATTGCACACAAGGCATACTACTTGAAGACTGAATTCAGGGAAAGATAACACTGAAATGAGAAACTACAAGTTTACTTTGAGACTAAAGGGCTACGACAAATCTTGGTCGCCTTTGACACATCCCTCATTGATCAACTGGTCGCATCAGTCACCCGTTTTCCAACGCTCCTTGTGGAAAGAACTGGGACAAACCTAAGTCATTCATCATGCGCGATAGCAGACGGACGAGGTTTGCCCTAGTCCTTTTCACAAGCAGCGTGAGAAATGTCCAGTCATAGGCTGATGACTGATAAAATCAATTGGCCGATGAAATGCACCAAAAGAGAGCGAGATTTAGCACAGTCCTTCGTTCTTAAGTGAGACCTGTAGTTCCTCATTTCAGCGTTATTTTTCTCTGAATTCAACCTTGAGATGGTATAGAATACGAACCAAGAGGAAGTCAGTTTGCAGTCACTTTTCTGACACTGGTTGGATGATAATGGATGCGGGAGCGGAGAGGGGGTACCTGTTTCAAATTCTTGTGGTTGAAGTCACCTTTAAACGACTAAAACATTTTCAGAAATCACGCTAAATGCCGATAGGGGTGTCAACAACCGATGAAAAGGCGGCCGAAATGTAGCAGGCATAGTGCAAAAAAACAGATCAATCGGTTTGGGAGAACGGTACAAACCATACAAGTAACGTTGTCTATTTCTTTACATTTCAAGTGTGCCAACCAATCGGAGTTTTTCATACTGTTAGGATCTGAATTACATTCCACGACTATATGAGCGCGTGGATCTTCCATTTTCAAACCAAATGTTTGATGTATGAGCGCACTGAAGGAGATATGCTTTCAGCACCGCAGGGCCCTAATGCACTGGGACTTGGAAGGCCATCGTGAGCACGAAATATGGAGTGGTATAAAACACCAAAGTCCCAACAGGTCGCTGATAAATCGGAAGAAAATTCTGTACATTTATGCATCGGAATCCTGAAAGAAAACCTATTTATCGTTAGCAAATCCCGATTATAGTAAGTGAGCACTAGGTCACCTGGTATAATGTCATCAGATTTCTTATATAGTTCATCTTAAATCAGTTTCGGAATTGCAGCAGTTGTAATAAAAGAATTTTTATTTATGTTTTAGTACATGTACCACGGATGAGTGAACCAACTACATACGGAGGAGAGGACCGGTAGCTATGACTCAAATTTGGAGTGACGCAGGAACACTCATTCCGTTGTGGTAACGAACCGTACGATAACTAGTTGCCGTCTGTCACCAGTGTCAACATCCCATGTGTCGTTTCAAATTTAACTTATGCATATGAGTCGTCGTCAGCTCATAGTTAACTGGTTCTAATTTCGATGGACGCACTTGCAAGGTTCGACAAATGTGTGTGATTAATCAATAGGGTTATGAGTGCTTAACCGTACATTGGCGCTACGCGATAAATTTGCAACTAACCTTTTGCCGTATTGACAATTGATCAGAATGGAAGGAAGACAGATATTCCGGGGTTCTCACGCCTTGTTGAATGTTGTCAATCGCCTATGCGAAATGTCAGTTCGTGCAGACGTAAAAAGAGTATTGGACGTAGTACACCAAACCCAAATGACGACGAACTCATTAGATTGATGAAGAAACTTTCGCAATTCCTGGCTTCCGCGGAGGTGAAAGAACCATTGAGTGTACGGAATGAGATGGAATAATATCATGGAGATTCAATCATAAGGACGACTGTGATAAGATCACATCGGTGATGATCAATCGGAGTGGAAGTCCATCTACGTGGATCAATTATTCTTCCATTCATTTTTTCCGATTGAGTTGCTAGCCCAAATCAACCTCAACCTGGAGACCACGTCGTCAGGCCTGTATCTACTGACCTTTAAGACATGCATAAATCTTCGGCCTGAGGTAAGCCATCCTGTATAGCTTGTTGAGTCAAGCAAGCGCGCCAGTCGTCGGACTACGTCAGAATACACTCTCTTTCACTATTCGATGCTGCGAGGTGGCAGCAGAATCAGAGCAAGTTCATGGAAAGCAAGTGGTTGTACAAACTGGAAAACCCTAATCCTGGGTTTCGAATTCTAGTACCACAGATTACTTTGGTGGGACACAGCGAGTCGCTGCCATATTGGATCTTAGGTGGTTTCATTTGATATCCAGTTTCAGAATCACTGATACCGATTGCACCCATTCAGAATGCAATTGTGGACCAATATGCGTTCCATAGTACTCAAAGTTCAAGCGTGTAGTCAAAGAGCGGCTTAATATGGAAAATATCAGGTGCGGTAGAGAAAAATTGGGTTTATTATATTTGATCTGTTGTAACATATTAAGCGTACGGGTGTAATGTTAGGGGCATGCACCATAGCCATTAGAGGTTAATTACACGCGGAGCAAGGAGAGATTGACAACCATGACTTCGTATTACTTAGATCTGCATAACGTTGTAAAAGGTCGGGTTAGGTAACGAACCGCAAGACAGCGAATTTCCGCCTACCACCGTTTCCAGCGGACCTCGCACTTAGGGTTCGAAAATTTATGGGTTTCGCATTTTTTGTCCTTTTAAATCTGATTCAAAACCATATCGCATAAAAAGGAGAAGAATGATGCTGTGACTGGAAACCAATCTGACCCTATGCATTACAATTTTGCTCAGTCTAATCTTATCAACTGTTGTGCTTCACTTAGACAACACTGACAAAACCACGCAAGAATACATCATAGGGATTCGCTTAATCAGTCGATCGATATTACCCATTCGTCCATTGATTTCTGACCACTGTTTATTTTCCGTAGAGTGAAGCATCTACGCACGCACGCACGCACACACACACACAGGCCTACACGTTTTGCCGTCCGCTTTCTCACTCACGTCGGTTTGTCCGCGTCGGTGCAGGTGTTCACAGTTTTACTGATACATGTGGAAACCGAAAAACGGGTACATGTTTTACTTGGTCCAAATATGAAATCGAACAATTTCGAGGTGTAATGGGTTGGATACAAAACAAATGTTTAGTCAAACAGAATAGATCCATCTATCCGGCTCTGAACCTGTGATGAATTTGGAATACGATGAAACATTCTGTGGAATGATTGTGTGATTAATATTTAATTTCACAAGTGTCCAACAGCAGACACTTAGGTGACCAGATGCGGGAAAGAAAAACATTCCTACATCGAGACGACCGAAAATATACCCAAATATCGAACTATCGCCACCTATTCACAAATCGAGCAGGACTGGAAGAGAAAGCAAGGTGCTGTGACAACTGTTTCATTTTGTCCAAGCCTATTAACGATACGGACCTAAAATTATATATATATATAAATATATATATATATATATATATATGTTTATATGTGAACGCAAAAATGAGAGACGATGTCAGCTCAACGTTGAAGCAAGTCCGGAATATTTCTAAGTGACGCTTAAAGCATGAGTGTAATGGAAAGAGCATGCCCCATAGCCGCTAGGGCTAAATGCACGGAAGGGGGGACAGAGCCGGCAATCATGACCTTGGGTTTTGGAGGAGTATAGGACTGCACAAGATCTCATTAGGTTAGCTGCAATAACGATCCAGACGATAGCGAAGCAGCTGACGGATTTGGGGTTTGAACAGCTGATCTTTTATAGCCAGATGCGTAATTCATTTGATCACCGCTGGTCAGAAAGAGATGCTTTGATTTGTCCAGTTTTCGGAATTTCGACAAATCACACAGAGATCAAATGCTACTCATCGCTTCAAGGAGTGTCGAAAGTGCTCCCCGAGAGTGCTAGTAACGCGCACCGGAAGGAGGACCTTTGCCTCCGGCGGGTCATACGACGTGAACTGAAGTCGGCCTATCATGTACCACCAAACGAATCCCTGATGACCAAAAATATGACAGAATACTGCTACTGAATGTTCCTCTGAGTTTTGGACAAGCAATTCACCATCGCACACAATCAGTGACGCTTGTCTAAGGACGACCTTGCTCAACAACAAGTGACGAGAGGTTGACAGACTGAATTGGAACATGGTAGGACCAAAGAATGATGGACTGAATAACAGTTGGTTCATTTTAATGCTGGTAGGGCTGCTGACAAGGTGGTTCTGGAGGACTCGTAAAATATAACAATCCACACTGGTGCAATCTGTCACCATGCAAAACACAGACATAAAGTAGAATAGAGTAAGTCCGACAGGTCCTCAAACTAATCAAATTCCAATTGTAGGCAAATTCGATATGGCAGTTAGTGAACAACAGGAATCAACGTCCGATATATGTACAGGCCGTGTGCGGCCGACGCGCTTCCAACTAGCCGTCAGAGTAATTGAATTCATCATGTCTACAGTGTGAGCACAATGGATCAGGGATATCCAATTGTGTCTAAGTCCGACTGTATGGATGGTTGAGAAGTGGCAAACGGTACCCTGAAGCCTGAAGTTGTACAGATCAACGTGAGATTTTTGGACAAATCAGGCATGATGAGCCGTCGCTTAACAGCCTCCGAGATTTTGACAGACGCCCTCTTCCCTCAGACATAGAGCAGAATAAACACTATTGAGGTCAATGCATATTGCAAACGGGCATGCCGCGCGTGGACTGTGACCCAGCAATGTGACTTCGCAGCATAGCACGAACAGATTTAATTCCAGTGAGAAAATGTGTTCACTCCAGTGCAAGTCATGGGTGCCAAAAAAACCGAGGCTACCGAACGATATCCAGCGGTTACTAAACCCCGTGAAAATTTGTATTATCCTGCTGTATTTGCCAATCTACATGGGGAATAGTGCAAAACCCTTTGTCGAGGATTGCCAATCATAGGTCGCGTGTCTTTATAAAAAGCGTTCGGTATGTGACCCCCCGGACTTGTCTCCTATCGAATTCAGAAGCCTCGGAAGACAGTCTCATCACTATGTAGAACTGAGGAAACATTCCAACGACCAGATACTGGAAACGTACAGTGTATATCGTGGTACTGAAACAATAAACATACGACAATAAACGTGAAAGCAAACCACGGCAGAAAATGCTGAGCGGCGTGCACGGTTCAAAGACGAAAACCCGAAAATGCGACACGAGCGGAAAATGTACAGATCACGTGTCCGACCAAACAAGCACCACCAAACAAATGCTAGGTCAAGATGGAAGGCCAAATCAGATTTCGGATGAAATGATATCCGAAAATAATCGGTTTTCCCCGAAAGATCGGAGCTACTAGACCTTTTATGCCACCTAGTGATTTATTCACGAGATTGTTTGATACACTTCTGGTCTAGGCAGAAGATACTACCAGAACTCACTTGTCCTCAGCATGATGACTCAGTAAAGTACTATTATTATAGCACTCAGATTTTTCTCTTATCCCAAATTGGCCGCTAACGAAACCTGACTGCTCCATATTCAGACCGAATTCACGCAAATCAGTGCTCGTCTCAGCTGAATTTCTCGTCATGACTAATCACATACTGTGATTTTTAATTTTCAGATCGCGATAAGCGTGATATGCGGACTTTCGTTTAGATAAACGTTTGTAGAAACAAACACAATGGGGAGATGTAAACTAGCATTTTCCACTCTGTTGGTGCTGTGTAGAGCGCATTGTTAGCGCTATCAAGAGTTGTGTGCTGTCATTGGGACTGCTACAACTGTTAAAGTGCGTGACTAGAGAGCAACGATAATGTGATCTTAAGGAAACCGACAAATAAGCCAACTCAATTTCCGTCATCGCTAATCCACAACATCCCCAAATACAGTTAAGTAGCAAGAACAGTCTTCTGTGTAGTTTGTGCGTGTGCGACCACTGGATTCAAGTCCTAGACCAGAAGCTCAATGGAAGAACACGAAACAACAAATCCTCACATGAAGACATCAAACAATTGACCAGGAACGATGAATAATTCCATAAAAAGCAATCAGAATAACTGCCTAGTTAAGAAAAACATGTCGATAGGACGCAGAGCAAGAAGTGGAGTGAATGGAAACAGGCTTAGTCATCCATTTCAACCTTACCGATAATCCCACCTTTTGGCCTGAATCCAAGGTATATTGGTGGCTTTTTGACAGACCACTAGAGATGATGTTCAGTTTTTTCGCATCTTTTTCGCTTCGTCCGCACATACACACAAAAACTTATCAACTTGCACCACCCATCCGCCCCAGTGTTCGAAGCATGGTCGTGCAAAGGGAAGTGGGCAGTTCACACAATAATATTACTCTCTACAGACTATTGGTAACCTTTTCGAGAATTTTCTAATATACACGTATTTATCTCGAATTTCTGCCCCCGCCGCTTTATGTGAGTCCCGAAATGATCATTGTGCCCGGACGATATGACGTGGGCAAGTAGATAGGTTCCGATTAGAGGAAAGTAACACATCAGCTAATTCGCGTGGAAGAAAAAGCCGATAGCCGAATGTATGATAAATCAGCTTGTCAGAATTGACAAGCAGTGGCCACCTACCCATTCAGCCGACTAGTCAGTGTGACGGTAGTCGTATTACGTGATCCAGAGAAAAACGGTTGGCGTCGGTGTGGTTGTTGGCAGTGTTGCGGTCAGTACCAGACGGAAGCAGGTGTGGTGATGATCGAGCTGCCTACCGGTCAAGTTTCTGTTAACGAAAATTGCTCATCTGTCTGTATGTGCGCACATGCAATAAAGCCTGCAACTCTTTTTCGTTGCTGCCACTAATGTCATGGCAACAAGTAGACAAGATCAATAAAAGCTGAAACTACATCGAACGGGGACAAAATCATGCCTGTCTAGCGGTGAGATGAGGTCTTTTTGTTTGCGTTAATCAAACACGCGTAGTACGAGTTGTTCATAGACCAAGCCCAATAGTTTGTGTGACTATTGGGTTCAAAAGATTGGTGCGAACTGTCCGAATGGTATGGAAACCTGGAGACAGATGAACGGAGCGAACTGGTAGCAAAAGGAAAAAGGACACAATAAGCAAATTAGAGCTTTTCTACCGGAATCATATACTGGGATTCATTTCAAATCAGATGATAAAAATACTTGACCTGACTTTATTGAAAAAGTAACTCAAAACTCATTAGTGGTTTTGAACATGCCAGCACCATTCAGTATGCCAGATTGCACAAGTCCCCCATGTTCAAGATACGGATAGCTCATTAGGGTCTTTTTTACACGTATAGTGTTAAACAATACAATACGAGGGGTAAAATTCATAACAAAAATACTGTAGAAGGGGACTGTGGGAGCGATCATGAAAGGGCCAGTTCAATCTTATGGGAAAAAGAAGACTGAGAGTTGCGGAAAATTGCTATTGGTAGCTAACCGCGGGTATGGGCAAATATTGTAGGAAAACTTGCCGAAGAAAGTTCCGAAGAACTCCTGACCTGTTGAAACTTTACATGATTGTCATTTCAAATTTCAAGGTCATGGTCCCCCCTTGCCCGCAGGTAGTGGGGCTAGCGGCTTTGAGATATGCCCTGCAGTACACTCATGCGTGCGGCATGTAATAAAAAAGAAACACGGCTAAATAGATTCGACCTTCAAGAAGGGTAATCGATCAGCCATATGACTTTCCGTTTAACCCCGTCAAGAAGAGATAGATAAGTAGACAGAATCCCAGCCTATATGTGCCTGGAATATTCAAGTGGAGGGCAGATTGTAATTTTGTACAGCCGAAGAATAGCGGAAATGACAGGAAATGCCCGGAGCGAAACAAAAAACGCCTTTAAGCGCAACATGAAGAAAAAGGTGGGATACGAGCTACGGGTAGTATAATGAAGAACTAACAGATAGGTCGAGAAAAGAAAAAGTCTGAGACATGCCCCTACGCGGCTGTCACGTACAAAGCGCGTAAAAAAGTGAACGTTAGCATGTAGCACAGCGATCGACAAGCCGTAATAAAATAAGGGGAAGAAATCGGTCAGGCCGACAAGTATGCCTGGTTCGAACTCCGAGAAATAAAGTTCATAACCGACCTTGTTAAACATATGATTCCATTACTAGCAGTCAAATCGAACGCAATCGCACTAAAAAAGAACAATAGACGAACGAACCTAAACGCGAGCCTTGGGTTTTTTCGAGACCATCCTATTGGAATGGCCCATGGAACCAGTGATTGTATCGGCTACTAATATATAAATGATGATATACAACAACGGCGATTTTCTGGCTGGATGTCAGAAACCACAAGAGCGATGTGTCTGTCCATGCGCTTCCGCACAACAAACAGCTTTATTCGCAGAAGTTCCAATGTCTCTCTTTCACGCACATACACACACACATGGGCGTGGAACCAGCGCTGTTTGACCAGCCACTTTGGAATAGTATTCAAACGTTGGCAAAACTTGGTTCGAAAGGGGTGCCAAATGAATAGTTGGATCGGTAAGACCTTAGGACTTGAAAGGCCAACACTTACCGTGAGACTAGCAAACGATCGTAAAATGTGCGAACTAACATGGTCTTATGTACGTGTGCAGACAAAGCTGCAGGCAGAGCAAAAACCCAAGTTGCTTTTGCGTGCATCGAATCTGAAACCATGAATAAAATTCGAGGTTAGCACACAGACCAATGTGCTTTGGATATGTGGGTAGAGGTCGCAGTGACACCACAAAAGGAAATGGATGTGGTTACGTAAAACTGACTATCCTACTCTTAGACAACAGCATAGATGATTCTTTTGGCACATACAAAAAATATTATCCTGAGTTGTCGGTGATTTCCTCAGTTGGCAGCCTTGTAGTGGTCGTGATGATCTTTCAGAACTAGATAGTACGAACTGTGGGTAGGGCCATTACCACTCAAACTTGTGTCCTACGCACACACAGATCAACAGGGTACACTTGGCTCACCGACAGCAAAACATAGTTGGGAAATCATCATATGGTCGATTGAGACCAGTCGCTCCCGCAAGCACATGCCTAGATCATTTGAAGATTAGTGTCTCAAAAATGAAGATCAGTTTGCGTACACAGAGATACCATGGACGTTTGCACTTTGCATTGCATAACGAATGAAATAAGTGAACAGGTATTATTATTACTATTGTTCCTAACTTTCGGTGATAACTCCAAGTAAAACGTACCGGTAGTGGTCAATAGTATGTCATCCCATATCCGCCAGTAGTTTTAATGCAATGCGTTGCCGCCCGACTCGTTACCACACTTGACTTATTGGAAGTTTATGTGGTTCCATGCCACACAAAATCCCAGGGTCACAGTTACCGGCTGTCCGTGTGGTGAGCCTTAGGAGCGGTGATGAATACTCCTTACACGGCACTCATGCCTCAAGAATGATATATATATATATTATATATATATATTATATATATATATATATATAAACATAATTTACGGAGTGAAATGGCATGAAACCGTGCTCATTTTTTCTTCTCATTGGGAAACTCGTTCAATTGGTTCCAACGTGCCACCTACCTAATATAGACCGGTAGACCAAGAGTGCATGAAAACTAAGCTTCACGACCAAGTACTATTTGAGTGCCATAGTTGTGTGCATATTTTGTTTATCAATGTATAGGCTGCCCTATACCGGCATGGACAAAGTCGTGTGATCGTTAAACTTGACATTCAAAAAGCAAGCGTGCCATCATCATCATCCGAGATGATACCGTCACAACATTTGCGTGTTTATTCGCTTATCTGGCGTCAACAACGGGTAGATCATGCCAGAGATTAACCACGATGAAGGTAAAACGTTGTGAACACGACAGTCCAACTTCCGAAGGAAACTTCCATTCTGTTAGTCGTATTGGTCGATAAGGTGATAGGAAAAGGTTTAGAATATGCTCTATACAAACCCGAAGATGAGCAAGAACACGGTGTGTGCGATTCTCCGAGACATCCAGCAACTAGTGCTTAGTATAACAGCAGATTTGGCCACATTATTTACAAGCGCACGGCCGAAGTAGAACATGGGAGAGTTTATATACAAATTGCTTCTGGTTGGAATCATCCCGTAAAGAGAACCAGTTTTAAGTTCAGCGAAACAGTGCGATAGCGTTTAGGGTCCGGGCAGAATAGGTAAGAATCATCGCAACGAAGTTGAAGGAGACATCAATCTGGTCTGCCTGTTTGGTCGTGTGGACTGTGCCAGGTCGAATTCATGGAAGTGTGATGAACTACTTTCAATTTCTAAAACGGCTAGAAAATTTGGTGTTTGCCGCAGCTCACGTTGTTGACTTCGATCCCTAAACCTGGCATTTAGGTCGTTTCACCATCAACCCAATGAGGGAAACCATCCTAAGTAGTGAAGTAACGTTCACGTTTCGTCTCCAGTACATGGCCGTATAGAAACCCAAACGAACGGGAAAATCTGAAAACTTCGAAAGCTTTTTGCAACATCTAAGCTAGTTGTCACTCATACTTCAGAGACTCGCGACAACGAATCAAAATGCCGACAAACACTAATATGATAATCAGTCAGATGGTGACATACCGTAACAACGCTCGTCCAACTGGACGCGTCAGTCAGGAATCAGTGAGACCACCTATCACCGGATGAGGTGTGTCACGTATGAACTAAACCAATTGTAACGCCTCTTTCTGAAATCAAAGCTACCGCTTCCCAGCTTTAAATTGTAATGTTTAGAAATAAAAACTGAAGTAGGTTAGACTTGTGTAAACTGTTCATTTGACCAGCAAGAAAGAGGTTCATACATTCTACCTAAGAAATGGACAAGTCCCGACATTCACTGATTATCGACTACAAAATGAAGCCGATTGCATATAACAAGATGATACCAGGTGAACTGGGTAAAAGCATGGTATATATATATATATTGGCAAAAAGTTTAAAAGTCTCAAATCGGTAAAAAAAAACCGACAGACAACTTAATGACTAGTTCCTGTGAAAAAATCGGCCCCAGGGATTTTGGCAAGAGATCCGTCTGGTGAAAATCAAATCAGAATTAGGCACCCGATAGTTTGGAAAAATGGGTGCACAGTTCCCAAAATGTTTACAAGTTACATGAAGCTAAAATGTGGTCGAAACCTAAATCGACATGTTTGCACTTCCCTTAGTAGTAAATCGACTAGAGTAGTTTCGTTTCTTGTGCATGAATAATGCATCGTTTTATCGGTTTGCTGACAGCGAACAAAAATCGACAAATTGAAGGAGACTAGTAAATAATTAACCGACTGAACAGTTGGAAAAAAACCATACCATCGTACTACAGCTGCGCAGTTCACGGGTGAGATGCAAATCTCCTTTTTTATTTCATGTACTACACATTACTATGGTGGAGTGGTGGTGCACGTCTTAGTCGTTGGGGCTCGCCACACAAGGAAGGAAAAGGGAAAGGAACGGCAACCATAATCTTGAACTCGCAGTGGCACAGAACCGTATAACATCTTAGTAGATCAGATGTGGCAACCGGCCGCAAGACAAAGAATTACCGTAATATCAACAAAGTGACCGGCCGATCTGGCATTCGAACTTCTGACCTTTCCGAGGTGACAGAAGCCTAACCTACTTCACCACTGTCGGTCATGAACCAATATGGTGTCCAAGTGACGGTTATCCGTTATTTTTCCTACTTCATTGATTTCAACCCGTGTTACGGCGTGGGTGATTAGAAGTACGCCTCAATGGAAGCTAAATAAGAAAAATGAATGTGAGAAAAAGTGTGGAAAGGGCTGTTCATTTGTAATTTCAGCTCGTGATGGAAATCTAATTTGTGCCAAACATTGAAAGTTGCTTCACATGAGATTTCCCGATTCCCCTCCAGTAACTTACCAACCGCTGATTGTTCCAATTACCTAATTAAATACGTAACATGAACAGCCATTCTATGTGAACTGTATTCCATGGTTAGCAACCATTGCAAATATCGCCTTTTCATGTCCCTCCTTGGTCACAATGTCCGGCCGTAATAACAGGTTTGCAAAATCCGTTCGTCCCTTTTGATCCGGTGCGGGACGTGGAGACTAATATTTTAGTGCCATACCAAAAAGTATCCTAGAGACGTCCACTCTTTCGGACAGGCAGAACGCATGTTGAGTGGAGCATAATAAACCTGGTGGATCTGACAGTAGTTGCCTCAAGCACGTCGTGCCGATTATGTCCCATTAGACATTTAAAACGGGCAGACAAAAAGAGCGCAAAAGCGGGCACGGGGAGGGGAAGACGGAATGCAGCGGGCAGCAGGAAGACAAGCCGATAAGTCATATGGACTGGACAGGGATCAAACAAGACTCGAATGACAGGGGGGTAATATATGCGCCTTGATTTGCTTTATCGTGGACAAACATGTGCATTTGTGCGTTTTCAGAGTTGCGAAACAGCGAAAGAAAATCCGCTAGACTACATATATTTCAGACAGAAGCCATCTTTACGTCAGCGTACACGGAATAAGTGATCCTGTATACGGTCGCTCGGTGAACTAGCCGGAACGTCCACAGCAATACGGCCATTTCTCTACGCGAATGTTATGAATGTTGGTCATAGCTCAGGTTGTTGGTTTCCATGAGGTCCGCGTGGCAAACGTTTTATCAACTCTGCTAAACTGGCACGCGAAAGGTGATCCAGAACAGGAATTGATTGTATGTCAACGGAGTGCCCGAAACTTTACGCGATCGAATATTTCCGGGCGCATTCACCACTTCGCTTTGTATCCTCAAAATTGACACGATAAACAGGGGTTTTCCCATGGTATTTTAGGAGTGTCGTGTGCTAAAGATAACAATTTGGAGTATATATTGATTGTTTCTTAAATATTATACAATGCCTTTAAATCGTTCTACGTACGAATTATGGGCAACAGCACCATTCGGAATCCTAAATACATGCAAAATGAAAACAACAATCATTGGGCATTTCCCAAGATGGGCCTAATCGATAGCAGTTCTGCTTGAATACCACACATAAACCACTTAGGATCATCGGCAATACATTTAACGACCATCAACTGAAACGGATTTGTGCGAACGAAGTTCTAAGCAATTGAAGGAATTCCAAGTGTGACTATTTTCCGATACGGATCTGTCAAACCAAATAAGAAGAACTGAGCACAATTCAAATGCACACGACAGGGAAGATCAGCTGTCACTTCAATCACACAGATAGTCAATAGACAACAAAGACAGCAGTGGGAAAGAAATGAAGAGGGTTCAAATAAAGCAATCATTTTAGGGTCACTCGGGGAGGTGCGGTTCTGACTACACTAGGGCAGGAGGACTCAAAGAAAAAGCAAACGATGCACCCACACTTGTTGATATTTCAAAACAATGAAAAAATAAGCCGACTAACCGGAGCGACCCGAACATCAAATTAGGCTGGAGGCTGAACAGGACAAACATGAACACCGCCCAAGCAGCACTCGATGGATAATTGTTTAATAACAGTCGAGTATTCGTCGAAGTTTGCAACCTCATTGCGGAACACAGGTAAAAAGTTCGAGGGAGGTTTTTGTTACATGTAAAAGTGCCACCAAAATTAAAACTGTGAAACGAAGCTACCACATGCAGTCGCATGGTGAATATCGTGGAATGATATCCACGAACGGTTGATTGCTCCTCCCGCCATAGGACAATGACCACATTCCGGAAAATAATGTACCTTGTCGATTCGCAAACCACGTTTGAGTAATAATACAAACACACCGGTGCTCCAACGCCTAGTTCGTGTAATTTTTCAGTCAGCAATAGCTATACTTTGAACTTTAAATAAAAACAGTATCTGGAACAAACTAGAACAGTGGAAATTTCGACCCGTTATTACTAAGGTGCATAATTCGTGGCATCTTCCCTTAGTAAGTTGCCAATAACTTAGGTGCCTAAACATTGCTGTATAGGTTACCAGGATCAAACTACTTGGTGCATCGTGCGTGGACCATTGGCAAATGCTAGGCAAACTGTGCAACCTAATGAAAAATTATTCAAACGCTAATTAGGTCCACTCATCAACCGGCTGTGTGTCAATGATGCTTCGCGCGTCTGAATTTTACACCTCAACGTGGGGCTGATTTTTCGATGTATATATATATATATATATATATATATATGTCGAGCACAGATCATGTCATTGGAACTATGTCGAAGGACGAAAACAATGGGCACAGTTCACCACACATGATAACTTTTCAGTCCACCAGCTCCACGCCATTGGCTATCCATGATCCCCTGTGGATTGAATATTGGCTGGTTACCCAAATCAAAGTTAACTTAAGGGATCCCATCCCGAGCCTCTGATCAAATGGTCTAACACGCAAGGCAGTAGGACAAAGTCAGGATCGCGTAAGTCAGTGGAAACCAGTGACTGGTTGTTTAGGTCACACGCTCCTTGGATGCGGCTAAACTTCTTGGGTCTCTCGTGCACTCCTCTTCCACAGATGCCGGTGACCATGCCCCAGTATTTTTCGTAGGCCGCTCGTGATCGGTTGGGTATTCGGGTTTAGCAATCTTCTCTAGGCTGGCTACCAAAGATCAGCCAACGCGATGGAGAACGCCGGGGGTTCACCCTCGGAAAGGCGGTGCGTAGGGCTTCTTCAACAGGGGCTAGTTGATACGCATTTACTAACGTTTATCGGGCTAATGAAGCATCAAACGAGCCTTTTTACCCCCTTCTCCGAATGCCAAAGTAGATGAAAACGACAGCGATTCTGTGAATCACATCATAACCTTGGTCGATGGCCGTAACAGGAACTTGAGACGACACATACCGTTAGTAGGTCAACGAGAAAAGTGCCAAAAATACCAAAAAATTCGTACTTATATTGGGCGCGCACGCAAACAAAAAAGCGATAAGTTTGTGATAAAATTTCGTGAAGGAGTTATCGTTCAAAGTCAGTGTAAGTGCATTATCTGAACCACTCAATCGTCCATCCCCGATTTCCAATCCCAATCAGAGCTCTTGCGTGTGCCCATAGACAAATTCTCTCGGAGCACCTTGCCGAACTGGATAGAACCTGGAGAACGAACGAGCAAGACTTGTTCACGATACGGTTGAAGGTATAGTGATCTAAGCCATGCGAAATTGTCGAGGTTTGACATGTTAGACCTACGAGCTAAGACATACCAGACCCACCTCCTTGATGGGAGAAAAAGAGGTCATCGGTGACCCGACTGCCTCTGAATTCTTTTGCTTGAACATAACTGTCTTCTATGTGTGGACTCCTTTTTACGACGTTTCAAGTTAGCGACCAAAAGCCTGAGTGAATCACAGTTTTAAGCTAACATGGATACGAATTTCGAAAGCGTGAACAGTCAACATCCATTGCTGCGCGAACCATTATCGCAATGGGACAACAACAAACCAGATTTTAATCATTGGATTGGCCTTGTTCATCACTTTTTAGTGGCATCAAGTACGACCCATAGGGCATTTATGATTAATCTTCAGTTGTTTTCAGGTGCCAGAAGAAGCCAGATGTGCGCCCACGGTGGCCCAATGGTACAGTATTTGCTCGCTAAACGGAAGGTCGTTGGTTCGTGTCCGGTTCCCTGCGCCGACCTTTGGGTGTACAGTGCGTAAGTGGATTTCCCATTCTGTCACATCCGGCTCTTTGCGCCATCTCAAAACAATTGAAGAATAAAGCACAGTTGTATCAAAAGCGTAACATAATTTTCATATCATGAAACTATCTGTCAACTGTGGCAACATCAGACTCCCGGCCAACCAACCCCGGGTTGGACAGCGCAAGTGCACAGGACGCAGAAACCAGAAAATTCAGTGAACAATGTCGATCCATGCGGAGACCAAACTGTATGATTTTGAAGGCCCTATAAAAAGGACGGCGACTATAGAAAAGATATGTGGTCCTCCACAGTCAGTTTGTAAACTAAAATGGGAGGTGAAAAATGCGCCCAATCCGTTCGAAAATTTCGAGATATTTGATCACGTGAACTAACTACTTGAACGGATCACGAATGTGAGATGAAACGACAGTCAAGTCAACGTGCATTTAGGCGCACTCACGGTGGTGTGTGTGGGGTGCTTGAGGGTACCGGAATAGATGAACCAACAGTCCTCGAAACCGCAGATTTCGGAAGTGAGGGTAACCAAAAAATAAGGCGAGAAAGAGCAGGTCAGAAAGTTACAGATGGAGTTAAGCACTCGAGTAGGATATGTTTTCATGAGTGAGTGAACGAACGAAAGGGATGGATTGCACAGGAAGTCATACGATTGAGTTTGTTGACCGATAAGGGTACGCAGCAGATGGGACATTATTTCTAAAACGACTTGGGTGCAGAAGCAATGCGCTTTCAATGTAGCCCGAAATCAATCTTGTAGGCATCTACAGTCAGACTGGAATGGAAATACTTATTCGTACACACATGAACGGTTAGTCTGCAAGTGTTATTGTGCTTGTGTGCCAGAACGGATGCAGGAACAGGATGCCATGATGGTGATGACGACGGTGCAAAAAGGAAATTTACTGCCCCATCTTTCCGCTTCAAATATCAAACTGAAAAAACTAGAACAAGTTGGCTAGTAGCCAAAGAAAAACCACAGACAATCGAGAGTTAATAAAAGTTCGACTGAACGCATGAAGCAGATAGGTGAACACCCCCTGTGATCCACGGTGAATAAGGGACGATTCAAACGCGATAACTATAAAATGCACAAGGTTCTAGTTGCCTAACTGGCCTGCATTTCTTCGGTTGTTTCTAGTATAGCATAATGAAAATGGATGCCATGTAATACCGAAAAGGCAATTCAGATGATTTGAAATTGAGAATATGTAGTTTGGTGTCCCTCGAGTCTTTACCACACGAGGTGTTTGAGCTTTTCAAATACGCTGCGCCAAGATTGCCGGTTATTTCGACAGACACAATAGGATAGTGACCACAGACTCTTTTCACTGAAGTTGTGGGCATGCGCGAAATACAAAGAACTGTGATTGTAACTTATATAAGCAATTTAGGATGGGATGTGATGTGAATTGGGCTTGTTGTCGAATGGGCTAGATATCTCTGATGCAAATTGTTTCCTTAATTAGGACCCCTGGAGATAAGTGTCATGCAAAGAAAGAGTCAACTGATGCAAAAACGAGAACATTGTACTGAAGCAGAGTCAGTGACAGATGGAGGGTGACAGGCGGTACAGACACTCCGTGGCTAGGATATTCGATTTACAATCGCGCATCCCCGAGTTCCATTTTCAGTCGGGACTCTGTGGCTACGTAACAGTGCTAATGAATCCCAAAAAAGTAAAAAGAAGCATTTACACAGTAATGTTTTTCACAGATTACCATAACAATTTGATGAAATCTTATAGACAAAATTGAAATACTCTACTTCACATAGTCGATTAGAAATAGTCAATCAAATCTAAAGACGGCAAAAATTTTCACGACAAGAAGCCAAATAAACACTGAGAACTGGCTGACAATGCAATAGGACAGGAAGTCCTGACGCGCTCGAAAATCACTAATATTCATGTACCGGATTATCTTTGTCAAAATGCCTGCTTCTCACCTATATAGGATACCTGGGTGCAATTATTTTATTCATCCGCTTTTGGTTAAACATAGTACCAAGCTAGTAACGCTTTAAAACGACTTCGTGATAAGCCAATATACAAACGGACTTCTTGGCTTTGTTTACACGCCGTTTTTATCTCCGTTCACCATGTTCCCGAGAATGGGGGTAAAAAGATTTATGGGCTAAGCGTCATCAAAACAGCGAGCGGTTAATTAAGATGATGAACAACATCATCGGCATTGACAGCGAGAAAAATGTGGACTGAATCCAAACGAAAATTTGGAAATATTTTTCTTCGGAGATTTCTTGCACCGACAGACATTACACCAACTGAGGCAAAAAAGGGCAGGCTTCATATGGATTTCTCGTTACAGTGGTTTTTTAGCATATGGAGGAAAGGACAGAGTTGTTTTCGAAGCAAACAACCGTTTTCGGGGTTGCTGCCACTCGTCAGATATACGTATTTGATGCTTTTCTGTCCACTCATCCTCACATTTCTACACTCATCCGTTAGGTTTTAACCAGAACTTTTGTCTTATTTCTGAGTGTTAGCCTTGTCTGGCCGATGGAAAACCTCCGACGACTTGCTGTGGGATTCTTAATTGACATTCTTGTCTGTTCACGCTCTTGATGATTTAGATGGGAGTCCAGACAAACCTCATAATCGGATTTTAGATGTCGACAAACTCACAAACATAAATGGACTTCCTTACTAGTTTATTTATGTATGCGTGGACTAGTGAGATTAGGGATTTATCTTTTTATTTCCTTTATTAATAAAATTACAGTATCGATCGTTTTCTGAGAAGAGGTCCCGACCATGTGGGAAATTATGGCTTGGCTGATTGTAATAGATGTTGAGCAGACCCAAGTGAAAAGCCAATAACCTCAGAAAGAAGACGCTTCGGTGTAACTACGTAACCCATAAGATAAAGCGTGGATAGCATCTTCATGTGAACTCGAATAGGAAGGAAATCAACCAATTTTTTCTCGGATTTAGTTAACAAGGTGAAATATTGACAATCTCAGCGTGCATTAAAGTTGTGCAGTTTACTAACTTGATTTGTCGGCACGTTGGGCAATACCACTTAAGTTCTATGTACCTGAGACCACACCAATGTGGATAATCATGACTACTATCAGGAAAAAGGGATTGTTCGCACTTACAATGGTTTGATTTGAAAATCCATTCTAAAGGAGGAAACTTTGCAGTGAAACCGAAGTCATAGAGCAACCGACTTTGAGCTTGCGGGCGATAAGGAGCGAAACAAGAACAATGCTCTATGTGTGCGTAACCTAATCAAGAGGACGGATCCGGAGAAGACAAATGATCATGTCAGTAAAGTAGTAGACTAAAACCCATATCCGACGAATGATACCTTGATTGGAAGCTGTCAGAGTAGGTCAGTCTGTGTATGCCAGCGAACAGCAGGCATGGAACTACCGGGGTGGACTAGTACCTGCCTATTCCGATTACTTTCTTGGGATGGAAAGAACAACTTATCAGATAGCTAAGAGTCACTCCACTACGGAGTGCAGTTACGCTATGCAACATCCAAAAAACTCAGTTTGATTTTCCCTTTTTGTGAATAAACAAGATGAGATTACAAGAACTTCTGACATCGGAACGCAATATTTTAAGGTTCGGAGGAGATAGAAAGTGTCCTAGTTTCATTTTCCCTGCTACGTCATCATTATCGACGTTCAGCGTTAAACAGCAAGGCAAGTCTCACTGACCGCTGCCTTTTCCCTAAAATCACGTTTCTATAAAAATAGTGAATATCCAAGGGGAACAGGGAGTGGACCTACACAGGCGGGAACCGATAAGATGCTGCTGCAGCCAACACACGAAACAGTCTAACTGTACAAACGCACGTGTTATCAATCATTCTGATTCGATAGAAAATGACAGCACGATCGCCACTGTTCGCGATTCAGTCATATCCTTCAGTGTCTCCAGCCACCAAATTGACGGGTCTTTTGGACCCCAACCACGAAGGCGTGAGACACCTACTTTACCTAACTTCGCTGTACATTTTCTCATTCCACGTTGCCACGTCATCTGTTGACTTCCAAATGGCTTCTTCCATTCCTTGGGAGGAACTCAAATAGGTCACAGTAGACAAGTGTTCGCCAGGACCCCGTGGTGTTCTCAAACCTGTTTATTACTTCAAGTCACACGTAAAGATTTTATTTTGGAGTCACGTAAAAATACTAAAGGATGATAACTACAAAATACTCTTGCACCTTGTCGATAACGCCCTCGATTGTTTGCATGTACAGTCTTTTAGACATGGAATCACATAGGAGCGCATGATTTCCTAATTATGAGTTTTGCATATTCGCATTTCCATATTATTTGCATATCGAATAATCATGTCAACAAAGTTTATACTTGCTTCTGGATGGTACTTTAGTTTACTGGTAAACTGGTCACCATGGCGGTTTTTTTTTTGCATCCCGTTGTTCATCCTAGACATACGGTTTTGAAGATAGATAAATTTATCTTATACAAAGCTCATTCTAAGTTCTTCCAAAGTATTGTCATCCCGCCATCCACCTCCCTTGCTATTTATTCCTTCCCCTCTTTTTACTCCTCTCCTTCACGGACACACTGTCATGACCACCGACTATTATCCATCGCATTTCCATTGGTCGTTTCGCTCGCGCCTCATACCGGTCCCATAAATGACACGAGTTCCGTCGGTCATTCGCCCGGTACCAGTAGACAGAACCTAAAGTGGGAACACTGAATGACGTCATTCCACGTAGACAGTCAAAGTTGGATTAATTTAGCGGTCAGAAGAGAGAAATTTCACCAACCTTATTATTATTACAACTATTCATTGAACGACCACTACACATGCAGCTAGCAATACGAAGAAGCATGGGGTTTTCACACACAACGTAATGCAACAAGTTGCGCTACAAAGATGAAGGAATATTTAGATGAAAAGTATACCATAATCCTCATATACCCATAAGCATAAACATTCAGGGGGAAAAGTGGTGTACAAAGAGAAAACAGACAAATTACGGTCGGACGTGTCTATGTACACGTGTGCAGGATAGACCGCGACGGACGGACTGGGTTCAGATTATCAGTCATTTTTTATCTGGGGCGAAAAGTCGAACGATTTGCTCTGCAACACACACACACATAACAACAACACAGGTGGGATGAATGTGCTGCAATTTCGTAAGTGGGATCTAGTTCCATTTGTTTTTGACCAAGATTATCGAGCGAATACTGTTATTTGCAAATTAAGGATACCCAGACGCTGGGTTTTTTCATCTACTAATGGTGGTCGTCTCTACATGAAAGAAACGCACACAAAACTGGAACAAACAGAAATAAGGAACTAATGTCTACACGAAATGCCAAGTTCCGCTCTGATATAACGTGTTGTGACTGCAGGCTTGTTGTGAGGATAGACAGAATCGAACTGAAATTGTTGAGGCCGATTACGGTATACCTACAGAGAAAACAAAAGAAATAAACAACAGAACAATTTTGAGCGCGACAGTATTTAGATAACGGCGAAAAGTGACAGGATTACCCAGGACATAACTGTACGTGTGTACGCGCAAGTAGATGTCAAAAATTACATGAAACGCGATGACTTTATCTGTTGTTGTTTTTGTTAATGCAAATAGAATATCTAATCTATTTCATCCATAAGCTAAGCCAATAGTTGGAATTCACTATTATAGGTACTGTGGGTCGAGAGAGAGGCTGAACAATTTCAAAATGAGGTGGGAGGAAGGAAGCCATACGGGAATTAGTGGTATAGATGTAAGAATTGCGTGACTATTGACTACCAAATAAAATAGGAGCGGAAAAACAGGTTTAAACGTGCGTGTGTGTAAGTGGATGCGAGATATTCCGAGCCAAGCAGAAAAAGGTCGAAGCAGACATCCGCGGAAATCGATAAATTTGCATCTTGGTGAGACTTTTATCACATGCCCAAAAGCATCTGCAGTCACGTAGGAGAAAATCGGTGGGGGCACTGGAAATGGAGACAGTTGGAACCAAGTCAAACAGAACCTTCCTATGACAGTGAACCAGTTTTTGTTCCGGTGAATTTATTATCTATTCGGGGTTTTTCAATAATCAAGTGGCGCTAACTCGTGGGGGAAATTATGCACCTGCGTTGGGAACCGACGGATAAAAACGAGCATGACTCCCGAACAAAACAATAATTGAGCTAACCTCGCATGGTATTCTTTGGTTTTTTGTGACTCGTCTTTCGGTCAGCCCAACAATTAAACTCCTCGAGTAAGCTCCGAGGTTTCGGCCAATACTATATAGTATTGCTGGTACAGAAATGAAGCAAATGAAAAACGAGCCAACAACTAAAAAGTGTACGCAAAAAAAAATTTCTGGTGGTTTCGGAGTCCCAAGTCAATATTTTTGGCAAGTGAACTATGGTTCGGTTTTAACTAGATCATTCAAATTCAGTTACGCCTGACGGAGTAGTCCCCTGGTGCTTCAAGTTGTGTGTGTGTGGGGGGGAACTTAGTCAAAAAAAGTTGATTGGTAGAATAACTGATCCAAAGAAATAGGCTTCGACTCCGTCACTCCCATTGCATGCAAACAGGTTCTTGTTAGAACCAAAAAATTTTGATTGAGGACATTGGGACGCGGGATAGAATGAATAACGTGCTTCTTCATCATTGGTCAATAATGTCATGTACTTTTGTGAGAATGTAGCGCCAAAAAACGACTTAAGCAGTCAAAATCTTGAAGCGATAGGGGGATATGTTGGGGGAGTCTGTCTGTGATACCTTTCGCAATAAAAAAACGTCAGGTGGTTTTCATGGCTAGTTGAACGGGAACTAGGAGATCCCTCCTGCCAGGCTCTTCCCTAAAGTAACCCAACCGATGACAATATTTAGCCATTAGATCCTAATGAGATTCAGTGTGATCCAAAAAACAATCCCCTGTTACTTGCTCCATAGAGATGCATGTCTACTAAAAGCAAGGCGTCATCAGTACAAGTCAACACGAAGGTGGTATTTTTTATGCTGCTGCATGTGTCTTCTCAAGGCGATTTACTACTTGACCTCTACTCACGGCAGGACATGCATATCACTCCTTTTATATTTCGGACTTAATCCCACGACTCGAAGCTGTCGTTCGACCAGGTGTCAAATGCAACCTATCGTACATATTGCATTGGTATCTTGGGCAAGTCTGTGTACCGATCATGTGTCATCGGAATCATGGTGGAGGGCGAAAACAATGAGCAAGCAAGAGGAGAGAAAAAGGAACAATGTTCACAGTTCGCCACACACGTTAGCTTTTCTATACTTTACCTTCACATCAATTACCCATCGTGGTACCTTATTCCCGAGCTTGATAGTACTCCACTGGCCATCGAACGCAGCAGGTTTGAGCGTGTGTACTAATAAGATGCACTGATTATCCGTGCATTGCAAGCCTCAAGCAGAAGTAGAATTGAAAGAAGTTGTAAAGAGGTTTTGTCAATTTTGAACACTTTTAGCATAAATCCTATTAATGTTGACGTAGGTTGACGACAACGTGGGAGACGGTGTAATCAAATGTGGGGAGCTCAAACGGAAAAGATAGCCTGAACGACAGGCAGGCTTCGGTGAAATGTGTCCAAACTACCGAAAGAAGGCATCGACTGCCTAAGCAAGATAGTCGCTATTCATACTCAACTCATTATTGCTCATAAGGCGCTTGCACTAAATGCGAATATACATTAGAGAGATTGCTTGTAAGATGTGAAAATCTGCCGGTATATTAGTATTCTTATTGCCAATTTTTAGGACGTGTGAAGCATGATTGCAGTGAGTGACATGCCCTGTAGTCGCTAGAGCCACGAGACCGCAGTGGCGCGAAACCGCGTAGGGTTTCATTTAGCACTAATCTGTGCGCAGAGCTTGAATCACTAGAACCGCGGCAAAAAAACGAAAAAAAATACGAAGGAAAGAGAAATGAAAAACATATCTGTACACCATTTACCACGAGATATCTCTCAGACCTACGCTTCATATCACCCACTGTCCGCCGTCGTACACGGTTCCCCTGTGGAGTGCTGTACTACTGGGTCGCGCAGCTTAAAGCATGCTTGTCTATTTGAGGGTGTACATCTAGTCTATGTATATCGAAGTCCAACCTGCAAGGCAGCAGTGATGTTCCAGGCGAGCATGTGGCCAATCCAGCGGTTCAAGCTCCTTTTTCGGAAAGGCTCTGTCGGGCCGGTGGAACACAAGATGAAATGATCATATTTTGTTGCCGATCTGTGCTTGCCACGCCCCAGTGACACCAGCGAACCTGTGGTTTTCTTTAGGGGGGACACTTGCTAGACAGAAACTTACTAGGCCCTTGGTACCGCGATTGACTGTTTATGACCGTTTATTCAATGGGCCTGGGCCCACCGAAGTGGTGGTTGTTTTTTTTTATCCGCAACCAAGAAAAACACCCGGTGACATACAACCCCTCCTTAAGTTTCGACTGGGAACAATTTTCTGGCACGGAGACATCGTGATTACACTTGATGGGAACTGCGATACTGCGAATTCTCCTTTGGAAGGAGAGACAAACGGTGGAATCGAAGCAATAACTTTTGCGTGGCAAGCAGCTCGGGTTGCTAACACGCCAAATTTCTTGTCATCTAGTTATGGATGTTGATCTTATTTTTGAAAATGAACCGCGGTGATGCACAATCACATAAGCAGATATAATTTCGCTAGACTCATACACTTACGAAGCCACCACGAAGGCAGTAACTCAAACATTATTCGCAAAATGACTCGAAAGATTCAGTATGCGCACCGAATTCCCCAACGCCATTTTTTCTCACCCTGTTTTTGACAATAACTCCAATTTGCTGCCCAATAGACACCATGTAAATCTAGCACGAAAATTTACTCTTAACTTCTCTTCTTATTCAATAATCGGTAACCATTTCAAAAAAGATCTTCAGCTCTTTTATGGTTCCTACAAGACGAGGTGATGGAAGATGCTTTAGGAGGTCTTCATAATCTAAGAGTCGAACTGGGAAATAGAGAGAACCTGTGACTTGGATTACGCAGATGCCGCTATGTGCCTGCTCGAGTCCGTGCTCAACGCACACTAGACAGACTCTAGAGATCGGCTGTTCGGTTTGGTATGTGCTTTGCACCTTGACGTGGTGTGACGGCTTGCGTGCATCCATGACTCAACCAACTAAACAGGTTGGCTTATCTCAAGCCGAAGATCCAGTCATGCCTGGAAATTCAATCGGTAGAGGCCTGACGAAGTAGTCTCCTGGTCCTCCAAGTTGGGGGTTGATATGAGTTAGCAGGTCAGTCGGAAAAACGAGTGGAAGACTAATTGATCCGAATAGATGGGCACCCACTCAGCTAGTCCCCGCTACCTTGCGGTCAGGTTCTCGTCAGAACCAAAGGCTTTGGTTGAGAACCCCAATTGTTCTTTTGCTTAGCGGCTGGACTCCCTAGCAGTACCCGTCCATTATTCCCCATGAGTTACACGCCTACAAATAATTCCATACTGCATCGGTCGTCGCGCAGGCTAATCA
>LUCM01011743.1:27787-161472 GCA_008360955.1 Fasciolopsis buskii | reverse complement strand
AATCCTAGCCATACTACGTAGACATCGGTTGTCGAAAACCTCCAACCGACGAACATCGCCCACACGCATACTCCATGTCTCGCAACCGTACAACGGAACTGAACGCACTGCAGCACAGTAAACACGACCTTTCGACTTCAGTGAAATACCTGGCCGACGCCACAAGTGCTTCAGTCCAGCGTAAGCTGCTCGAGCCTTCGATATACGCGTGTTTACCTCCACTGCCGAGCTACCATCATTGGACATGCAGCCACCAAGGTAAATGAGACGGTCCACAATCGTTAGTTTCTCTTCATTCAGTATCAAATTCGGCGCTACTTTCGTCCAGTCTTGTAACAGCACGTTGCACTTTGAAGGTGCTAAGCACATGCTAAAGCGAGCAACTGATCTCGACAGTCTATCTAGTGCCCGTTGTGCATGGCCCGCAGACTCGAACAGGCACACGAAGTTGACTGCGTAATCTAGGTTGCATAGCTTCCCTCCACCTCCCAGTTCGACTCCTACATCCCGGAGACCTCCTAAGTCATCTTCCATTACCTCGTCCATGATGAAATTGAACAAGAATGGAGAGATGGGACACCCTTGTCGAACCGCACTAATCGTTTCGAATGAACTTGATAATTCACCGTATACCCTCACGCGACCGTAGGTATGCGAGTGCAATGCTCGCAATGGGTTTACGAACTTCGTCGGCATACTCTTCCGGTGGAGTGCACTGAATAGCGCTGTCCGATTCATTGAATCCAACGTACCTTTCAAGTCGAGAATGACTACGATCGTAGGGTGGTGTGTGTGTGTGTGTGACGCGTTCCGAGTATTTGGCGAAGAGTGAATTTCTAGTCGATACAAACTCGAACCGGACGAAATCCGGATTGCTGTTCGCGGATGGTATTCTCGAGATTCAGTAGTCATGGTAACAAAATACTCAGGGGGTTATCTAACAGACTGGGTGCATTGAGGGGCTTTCTTGAGGTTCGATGCAGGACCTTAATTAACATGGAGGATATAACATATGCGCGATATTCAGTTTGGTAATGATGTCATCATCATCGTTCAGCGTTAAACAGCAAGGCAAGCCTCACTGACCGCTGCCTTTCTCCAGAGTTACACTTTTATATAAAGAGTATGCAAGGGGGACAGGGGTTGGATCTACACAGGCGGTAAAAGATAAGATGCTGCTGCAGCCAACACACGGAACACAGTCTAACTGTACAAACGCACGTGTTATCAATCATTCTGATTCGGTAGAAAATGACAGCACGATCGCCACTGTTCACGGTTCACTGCCATATCCTTCAGTGTCTCCAGCCAGCAAGTCGACGAGTCTTTCGGACAGGTAATGGTGTGCTATCGGCTTTGAGTTCTACGGAATGTGGCTCATAGTCCTATCACAGATGTAAACAAAACAGTAGTGTAAGCATCGTTCACTTCAGTGGCATAAAAGCTAGAAGTACAATTTCGAATAAGAAGGCATGCTTCAGACTGCAAATTCGCAGTGCTATATCGCATAAGGCAACCAATCGTGAAAAGGCTAGTTATCCTTCGGAACGACCTTCCTTTTTCACAAAGACACTTGAGATTACATTTTTACACTATACACACGTTGACTATTCCCATTCCTACACATCACTGAACCCTACACATATTCACACAATCATCGGAATCTACAGTCGATCTAACTTGTGGTAGCATCTCTGAAGAAACTCCTGCTTCCAGGACTCCGGGTATTTCTGTGTTGTTTAGAGTCTGAGAGATGTGGTTCGACCAAATTCAATGGAGCGAATGCACTAAAGCACTTATTTTGTCTAGCGCCTCTTTTAAACAAATAAAAACAAAGTCGCAAAATGCACAGGGGAGACTTTTACGAGCTCTCGCCTAATCGTTTGCCCTGTAACTGCTCTTAAGAACGCCGAAATTACAGTCGTAAAAGTTACTTCTTGAACAGATCCATGATTACATTCCTTGTCGCGCAAGCGTCTATAAGACACCCAGAAAACAGTTTACTAGTCTTCAAGAGCTCACGCAGTTTTAGTATCAGGCATTGGTTGCAACAGAGAATGTAATTTTGACTGGCTGTCATCTATTAGCTCCGGTCTTGTCAAGTGCGTCAAGGCCCCAAGACCTCGAGACATAAAAGTCAAAAGCAACTCTATCTTAGGTACGTAACTCATTGGTCACAATATTATTACATATCAGATCAAATAATTGTGACCCGCGTTAGCAATCAGATCAACCAGCCAGACTGAGCATTAATCTACAATTAGCTGACTGCCTGAAGCATGCTTGCTGAAATGAACGTGATGCTATCTGGACAAGGTTCACCGCCCCATTTGATCTTCACTTTCGGGGAACGTGAGGGACCGACGGCCCACTGGCCTTAGTATCTAGTTCAGCGCTATATCCTTTTCAATGAGGTTCGCTTAAGAAACTACCTCAATGTCTTCGACTTCTCACATTTAACCGAAGGATCCAAGGTCGAAACTCTCAAAAGAATCGACCAGCAAGAACATCAACTACCCATTTTGCAATTTTTGCTTGTTGTCGCGTAAGCACGGTGGTATTTTCCAGTTCGGTGTAATGGGCCTCCTGAAATCTGGAATACAGAAACGTCAACAATATAGAGTTTTCCCATTCAGAACAATTTCGGAGGTACGTTGATAAACGAAAGGATTTAAAGTTTACTTAGCTCCTCCTTGTGATTTGTCTTCTCGCTTAGTTAAGGGATCAAGCTGACGTTCATCCGATAGGCAACGGTAAAATAGGCGAATTAACATGCATTTTGGGGATAAAGACTAATTTTAACTATCAGCGATTATGACTTATAATTAAAAGTCAGACTGTGTATCTCGAGACAGCGTTTGATAGACTACGGAAGCCAGGTTCCCGATATCTCCCACAATTCCGTACACTGCTATGTTTGCAACCCTTTTACAAATAAAGAGGGTGTTTCGCTGCTAGTATTTGCATAAAAGACCGACGTCTTTTCGAGAAGAATCAAATACGAGGCAAATAACAGTTAGTAAGAAATGCCTTAGTGGATTCATCACCTAGAAATAATTGAAAAAGACGAAGAGACAACTGAAATGAAAAAGTACGAGCTCGTTGCATTACCAGAAGGAAAACGGTCTAGCTTTAACATATAAATGCACGGCAAAACTGTTAGTTCGTTGCTTAGTGATTCAAACATAACTGTATGTACATAAAAATCCGGATTTGTTAATATGATAACTGGGCTTACCGAGGGTTTCTGATTTTCGAAGACCCAGAGGAACATCGTTTTTTTTGTAGGACATTTTGTCTTGTTGTTTAGAAATACTTCCAATCAAGCGGTTAGATCCAGACATGGTTCTGATACCGCTGCTTGAACTTTTAGCACGAATGGCACCTTGACGATTATCGCGAATCGCAACGGTGGGTAACTTGAAAGAACTCACAGATACAACATCCGATTCGGGTAACACAGGCTGCAAGTAATGTTTGGGGGTTTCAATACAGAGACCATCAGAAGGATAATAGTTTTGGGGGCCCGGAGAAAACGATGAACCGACTTGGCAATTTGGCGGGTGATCAAGCCTCAAACAAGGCAATTCATGAAAATAATTTGTGAGATTCCATAGCTGCTTCTATTAGTTTAAGGGCGTACGATACACGACACCACAAGCGTGCCGAACTCGGCCGCCCCAGAAACGACGTACTACGACCCTGAATTTAAAAAGTGTGTAATCTGGATAACAAACTTGTCTTTCACGGGGAAACATTTAAACAATCGATGGAGATTCACTGCATCTCACTTTGCACAGGATAGAGGTAAACTCAGTGGTCTTGGGAGATATTTTTATGGGTCATGAAGGCGATTAGAATGCAGCCTGAGGTTTGCGTTTGTAGGACATTTAATATCGTCAGATGGGGATGTTTTCGGTTTTGATATGCAAACACAACCACTCTGAATGGTCTAGATGGGCTTCCAGACCCGTGTATCTATTTGTGTTAGACTTCCTTCCAATGAGGAAGCGGTTGGGGTAATTGAGGGCGTCTAGGAGCACGGCAGCTTGGTACGCCCAACCTGAACTGCAGACAAAGTTACCAGTCCTGAATGCAATAATACCGCCAGCTGCGGAGCTGGAGTTGGCTTGGGGTAACGAAAGGTTTAACCTTTTAGCTTGGGCATCTCAGACAAAGGTGGAATGATGCAATTTCTGTTGAGGATTTTGAAGACCGCCTGGGTTGTGGTATCCTTACGGAACTTCGGGCTGCTCGATCAAGGGCGATTGATTTTGGCAGAGACGCCTCAGTGTCGGATAAATTCTTAGTCGACTGAGCGCCTTTCTTTGAGGAGATGCTTTGTTGACACGTTTTTTGTTGTAAAAATAGTGTTTCTTGAAATAGTTAATCTACAGTCGATGAGTACTTCGGCCACACGTTCTGAGAATCGGGACACAAATTGGAAGTCATAAAACTACAATTTCAGCAGTCTGTTCCAAGTGTTTTGTTGGTTCGTTGCACCACAGGTTTCAGGAATGATTAACTTAACCGCTTCAGCAAGCAGGCCATCGGGGGTTTTGTTTGCGATGGCGTTTTTGCCTGCAGTCAAATCTTTCCAGACTTCGGTTGTAACAGAATCAAAAAACAGAGTTCGACTGAAAGCTTTCAGAAATTCACCATCTTGGAGTTCCTTGGTATGACCAAATAGAAACAAGCGTGAGACAATTTCTTTTGAGGACTGGATCTTCCTGTGTAATTTGAAAATAATTTGGGTAAAAATCAGCATATTTCCTGTGCACGGACTCATGAAGGCCTGCCAGAACCTCGAAGAAAGGGATAGCCCCACTTTGCTCTACCATATCCTTTTTCGTATTTAGTGTCGAGGGCCTGCGGTCCGTTTTCGTACGGATTTCAGGGTCAGTAGTGAAAGATTCACACAGCATCTTATTTGACGCGTCAAAGAAAGATTACCAAGGAGCGGGCGGGATCGTGGATGTTATAATTTGTATGAAACTAGTGATTAATGTAAATGGAGTGCAGGTAATACTGAAGGCGATGGAGGTGGCCTCCCATAGTACCCAAGAGGTTTGCCTCTAAAATAAAGGGTTTTGCGTACGCTTATGCAGTTGCTTTGGAATGCTTCAAATAGACTAGCCAGCCACTAGCTTATGTTTTGGAACTAATAAAATGCACACGGTATTACGCAAGGAAATTGTGGTGCAATGAATGTTTGCCAAAAAGTCTTTAGCAATCAGACAGGCTTCTTAAGAACTCTGCACTAAAATCGGGTGGAGCAAGGCTAAGTTGGAAACGACTTACCACAAACTTTTTACAATTCAAAGGAGATGAAACAGCGACCACTTGAATTTAATAGCGAGGCTCTCTGGAAATCAACTACCGAATGTTGAGAGATGGCCAATAAAACATTTTGCTGTCTCCCAGCCCTTTTGTCTACGAAGGATTATGAAGAATGGAAATGCTGCAATTTAGTGTTGAACAGAAGTAAATCCGTCTACCAGTGTAGCGCAGTCGGGATTACACGGAAAGTGATAATCAGTCACCCAACGGACGGTTGAACAGCCTTCATGACGTTTCCAAAGCAGTCTTCAAAGCTGACCACTATCGCTCGCTGGACCTAACTGACGAGGTTGGTTTGATGTTTGGAAATCAACGAGATTACACTGATTATTCCATACTGAAGGACAGTAGATGCTTTCGCATTCTCCTGTGCATAGCTTACTTCGAATTCTGCGAAGGTCCATGAGATTGCACAGTTGTTTTGTCACAAGCCTCATGCAACACCACATCCGCTTGTGCAAACAAAAAGTTTCCTACCGCACAATCAGTTTCATGCCACGTCCGAACCCTTATTTTTACCTGAACCGACTTCACTCTCAATGACGTTTTTATCATTATTTGCTATCGTTCACCAATTCAGAGACAAAGTTGCGCAGCTGAACGGGGACCGCTTCAACATATAAGGTTAGGTACGCATGATCAACCATAAACAGCCTTTTTAAATTAAAAGCTGCACTGTTATATTTAAAAACCCACGAAGTACTCTTAGTTCGGCATATCCTGAAACCTTCGGCCAGATTCCGCACACATACAACATTCCACTTTGGATCTGCTAGGCATCGCCAATCGAGACAGCGTGACAAACGACCTAGATGGTTCTCTCCCATTTTCTTTTAAACTCGGAAAAAGAAAAAGGGAAATTTTGTAACCCATATTATTGCAGCTAACAAAGGAATACACTTTACTTTTGCCAGGTTGCCCATAATTTAAGTGCAGTGATTTTTGTCATCTAAGCGCCTCTTACCACCCGCCAGCGAACTTCCGCCGCATGACCAATAAAACCTAGCTGCTTCTAACTGACAAGTTGTATCGCCAACAAGCTGATTTTCCCGTTACATGTAAACAATGCAGAAGCTGCCAGGCTGCCCCAATTTTCATCGCGTTTTCCAAGTGACCGTTACTGAGACCTGGTTGCGGCCGGGGGAGGGTAACAATAATTTAATGGCTCGGGGTTATTCATTCTTTAGAATAGATATAGCGGATGAGAGAATACAAGGCGGGACTCTGATGCTGGTGGCTGAAAAGTACGAGGCTTAAGAGGGCTACAAGCCGCACACCCCAAACATACAGGCTCTAGAAGTCATCGTCGTAACTGGTGGCTTGAGGAACTCACTTGTGGGTGTGTACCTGAGCCCTGGGTCGACGCGAAAGGAGGACGGGTAACTTTTCCTCTTGCTCAGTGTAATTGTATGGTCTGCGGGCATGCTTCTCATGCTGGGAGATTTCAACACCCCTGAGATTGGCTGGGTTTGCGAGACAGCCGCGGAAGGTACCTTTGGGCATCAACTCCTGCAGTTCTTCTTCGAGAGCAGGATAGTTCAACTTGTTACCCAAGAGACTAGATGGAGGTTCGGGAAATTATCTTCAACCATTGACTTGGTGCTGACGAGAACACCGAACGTTATAGGGAGTCTTGAGTTGGAAGGTCCAATAGGTAGGAGTGACCACGCTGTAATCCGCATGCGACTGAGCCTGCAGGGGCTGGTAGTCCCCGACAAAATTTTCAGGAACTTCTCATGAATGGATAAAAGTGGGCTGCTGGACCTGGGTCTCCAGAGTCAGTGGAAAGTAGAGAGGGGTAGCAACTTCGTAAATCGTCAGTGGAAGACAATTAAAGGAACCTGTTAACAATAACAGACTTGTATGCACCCCTCCACAGAATCAAGCGAAAGGGGCCACCGCCACGTTGGAGGAGTAGGATCACGACAGCCAGAGGGCGGAACCGAATAGCTTTCATGAGGTATAAGGACACACAAAGCTACCAAGACTAACTAAGGAACACTGCGCACCCCACGACATCGCCGAACAGCCTGCCAGGAGCGAATTGCTGGGGCTGTTAAAAGGAACCCCAAAGCCTTTTAAAATTACGTGCAGTCTGAGATTGCCTTGCGAAAGGCGAAAGGATGTAATAAAATACCATCAGGTTATTAGATCGGCCGACAGTCAGGAGAAAGCCGACTCTCTGTTGAAATTTTTCCAGGCAGTATGCCGGCGGGATCAAGGACACAACGCTGAACACTTGGACCTGTCACCCTTTTGGTGGAGATGCCGAACGGAACGATCACAGAGGAATACGTGTGAGACGGCCCAACAAGAATGGACGCGTCGAAAGCAACGGGGTTTGATGGGATCCACCCAACGATAGAAAAGACACTGGCGGAGGTTCTGGCGATACCTTGATCCCAGATGTTTAATATGTCGCTGGACAAACGGCGGCTTCCCGCGGACTAGTTTACGTCGACCATCATGCCGGTGCATAAATACGGGGACAGAGACAACTGTAGTATCTATACACCGGTGAGCTTACCAGCCATCATGCTGAAAACTTGAAAAAGTAATTTGCGACAGGATAGTCAATCACCTAAAGGTCAACAAGTTAACGATCGTTGAGCACCACGGATTTTGGCATACACTTTCCTGTCTGACGAACCTGAAAAGCTTCCTGGACGAATTAACAGGTTGAATTGCCGGGATGGCTTGCTCAGGTTGAGTGTGCCGAGAGTGCCAGACAGTCGAGGTGTATAGGCAGGTTGACCTAATGGATAAGCAGGATGGATAATGAAGTGCGGGGATTTGCGGTTAGTTGAATAGGTCACTGGTATGCGTTTCCTGTGGAATTCAACTGATTTCGGCTGGGTACCATGCTGTTGTTTGACGGAAAGACGAGGAAGTACCAGAGAGATTCTTAACCAGAAAGTGAAGGCTTTCGGAGTTGATGCCAAAGTAAATAACTGGATAGAGCAACGTCTGAAGGGCCTTTCTTTTAGGGTGAGTCGAGGGATGTCTATCAGACAGAAGATTGCTACACAGCAAGACGTCTCAGGTGTCTGTCTTAGGGCCACTGCTCTTCCTTATGTGTGTCAACGACATGGCTAATGGATTGGAAAATCCGTATTCCAAGTTTGCTGGCGACATCAAACTATTAGGGACAGCAAACAGTGAGGCTTTCCAAAGAGGTCTGGATAAAGTTTGCCGGTAGTCGGTGGGCTGGGATCTTCCGTTAAACTTGGACAAATGTCAGAGGCTCATGGAAGGAGAAGCAAGTTTCCCTCACCACATGGGTCCAATTGGGAATCAGGTCGCAATGGACCAGACTCAGCAAGCGAGAGACTTCGGGATAGTCGTGAGTGCAGACTTCAAACCCAGTCTGCAATATCTGAAGGCAGCCAAGAACGCATGGGGTGCCCTACGCCAACTTAAGAGGACTGTAGGATCTAGGAAGCCTAATGTCCTTCTGCCACTGTTCAAGGCATTTGTCCGACCACATTTGGAATAATGTGTCTAGGCATGGAGACCCTATTTGGTAGGAAATATTAAAATACTGGAGCAGGTTCAACGTGCTCGTGCCCGGTGGTTTGTGCATTTGAGGCACATGGGATATGCGCAGAGGCTGAGGGCGCTTGGCTTGCACTCCATGGGAAGACAGAGAAAGAGTTGACGCAATACAGATCTTCAAGATCATTAGGGGTCTGGCCGATATACGGGGTCACCGCAGAGGCCCATTCCAGATAAGGGGAAACGACACACTTAGAGGTAACGGGGAAACGATTGTGCGAGAACACGCAACCACCGGGTTGAGTAGCGAATCGTTTGCTACACGAGTGGTGAATGGCTGGAATAAGTTACCGTAGAAAGTGGTCGAGATGGGGTCAGTGAGCGAATTCTAAGGGATAGTGGACAATGCATTGCTAGCTGTGTTTGTGGATGACAATGTGTGAACTGTGGGGTCGAGGAGATGGTCCAGAGGGAAGCATCTCAGTAATTGAATCCTCCTTTGTAGAGGCTGAAGAGGGTTTTCCACCCTCGTTTTGTCGAAGCATCGTCAGATCCAAGGAGCTCTCGGTACAATAACCTGGAAGATCAGGCATCTCGCCGTACAGTCTCGTAATCTAACTGGAACTTGAACTGGAGCTGGCTCAAACAAACCAGAGCGATTTGAAACGCCTTTTTAGCATCCCAGGTTGTCAAAATTTCCCAATGGAGAACATGGTTTATTCTTGACGTTGAATGGCTTGGAACATCTGCAACTGGACCCGTCATGGAGATCTTCTCGCGGAAGCCTTTTCGATATTGCAAACCCTTGCGTATCACAACGTTTACATTAGGCAGCCTTGATGCACCCTGCTTTGTGCATCCCAGTGCAGCGGTTAAACTATCTATTTTCTGCTAGAAATTTGCGGTAATCCCTCTTTTGGGATGTGTGCTTAGACCCGGCGCGTTAGACGTTGTACATTAGCCGTGCAACTCCGTTGCAGCAGGGTGTATTGCTGCTTGGTTGGGCAATCACACCCGCGTCTGCCTATTGAAGATGCTTTCAGTTTCGGTGTCCTGCAGTCACGTAGCTATCCCCAGTAGTACGGTTGTGGTGGACAACCTTCTGAATCCGTTTTCCCCGTACGCCCTTTTATACGTACCTAATACTTTTCAACAGTTCATTCTGCCACAATTTACAGAAAGAATTCTAGGAGATGAAGCTGATAGTATCCGAAGCTTGCCGACGTTCTGCCTATATCTCAGGGTTATTACAATTCACAATCAAGCTTATCCCCCGATTTAAGCAGCTATTGTTGCTGCCAGTGTGGCAACACAGTGCTCCCTCTGAAAGTCTCTCATCACAATAAATGCATCAGATATTACCTTGGTTGCTTCTCCTTCACATCAGCAAGTCAGCATTGTTTTTCCATAGTCCTCTTTCGTTCGTGCATCCCGCTGAAATTTACGGACTCAAAACATTTGCAAAAATCGCTTATCTCTTTTTGAGGGCACACAATTTTCATCCATCTTCGCAACTCTCAAATTTCTCAACCAACTGCAGTTCCACCAAGTTCCGCTTCAATGGTCTCCTCCGGTGTAGTCCTAGTAAGATTGCGCATTTCGTCGTGCAGTACCTTTGGGTTCAGCTTCTTTGTGGTTTATTTTTTTACTGCTCATTTGGCCGCATTCAGTTAGGGCTTATGTTCATTATTTCCCGGTATTGATGTGAAAAGATATCTCACACATTCGTTCAAAAGCAACACGAAATGGGATGTAGATAGCGCGGTTCACGGGTCTGCTGGAAAACTTGGTAACCCGGCTGGAACTGAGTGGCCAAGCAATTATTCGTTACCAGTTGGGATTCCTCTATCTTGTGTGACCCTGTTTGTTGTTGTAGCAGGTAACTTGCAGATTTGTTCTACTCCTGCAGGTGATCGCATGGGCAGCCCTTTTTAAGAGCTCCTTGCCCCCGATGTCTATTTAGAAAATGGGTTGTTGAAGGGAACAGAAGCAGCGATTGTGGCTGGTTGCAGTGTGCTCTGTGTCGGAAACGACTTTCATTTAGGGAACCCAAACCCCTGGGTTGATTAGTTTTAATGTGGTGTTTCACGTCATTTGCACTGGTTTCCAAGCTGTTGGCGTGGGACGTTTTTGAGGATGGCCATGAGTAACAAAGTTCCTGTTTTCTAAATAAAAACAGGCCCGGATTTTTCCCGGAAAAAGGCTGCAGTTAGCCATATTTGCAAAGAAGCCACAAAATTAACAGTACCCCCAATAAGTGGATTGTATTTAAGAACAAACCAACGGGCTGACGTGGGACTGCAACAACAAAAACAAATAAATAGGAAGCGCTGCAGGCCAAATCGAGACTGAGTCGAAATCGTAATAATTTATTCCGTAATTCCAGACCACAGATTTTGGCCCATAGTTAATCCAAATGACTTAATGCACCCAGTGTTGGAATGGAAATATGTCCATCCCTGGCCAAATTCGGCAAGACAAGAACCCAGCGGGACTACAAATTTAAAGGAGCACCAAAGAGCTGGAAGGCCATTTATGGACCCAGTGATCCTCTGTCGGGCGGAGTTGCCGTTGAGAGTTAAAAAATGTCTACTGGTTTTTGCGTTTAAACTTTGGTACCAACGAAGAATGTATTTCGGGAGCCGTAAACTGAGATAATTTACTGGAGCTTACGGTTCGCCGATTGATGAAATCAGCCAAAAGCACTGCAAATGCCCAACGAAAAGGGGCGTAAATTCTGGAGCCCACCTCTGTTTTTTGGTCGGCCGACCAATAGCATTTGGTATGTAAGGTACATAAGTTGTCACGCAAAAACCGTTTTAGAGGGAAGATGACACTGAACGATTTACCCAAAATACGTGCCGCTTAGAACGATCGCAATCATCGGTGGGGGTATGCTACAGCAGGCTGCTCTGTGGAAGGACAGCAGACATCGGCCGCTCTTCTAAGATATCGGATGTATCCAGTTTTTCAGGTATTTGGGTAACCTTTGCTTTCTGCACACTGCCTGGGTTGGGCTAGGTGGGAACCCAGGAAGCGGAATAGGTGGATGTGGAGTCAGCTATTGGTAACCACTCCATCGAAATGGATGCTGCATATGACGGCAACATTCAAGAGGCCACAAAGCGCACTTATTATACAACCAAGAAGACCTGGCCCAGTATCCAATACTAGTTTACCGAACAGGCAAACCAACCCGAGAACCTCAGATTTATCAAGATGCAGATTGCATACCCGATCCCTCAAATGTCCCGGTTTCCAAGCGTGACAACCTCTAACAGCTGCACAGTTTTCTGCACATGGGCAACCGTATGGCCTAAACCCTACTGATCCGTCAGCTTCCACGCATAGCGTCAGGCACCATTCTGTCCTGCCATATCTAGGCCACCCCATCCTAGTCGGTGCCACCCAACATACAGTGGAATAAAACTTACCTCGAATCTAACAGCCGCACGGGTTACACGCCAAACTCACTGGCATTACCCGCCCGTGAATAACTTCCATGAGCGCAACCAAATCTCCCAACCCGTAAGAGTACGTCCTTTCTATGAAAACCTTTTACCCCTTTCTAACGCCCCGCCTGCTTTAACTACCCTGAATGTGTCCCATCCTTCCCTCCCCATGTAGCCTAACAACATAGCCAGCTTGCCCCTGTTGTCTTTTCTGCACCCACCACTCCCAGAGACGCTAGCTCGTCCACTGGCCAGCCCTCTACTATTGCTGCCACCTTTGCCCATGGCGGAAAATTTCTTCAAAGCTGAATGCAAAGATAGATTGCACTGATCCGGTCACAGAAATAACCGAAAATCAAATGTCGTTCCCAAACAGTCTGAAAGATCACATGCCCTCCACTATCTGTCACTATTTTACGATGTACCATTATTCTGCTCTGGGCCGACGCCCCATCAGTCTCATGAAGTAATACACTCCCAAATAAGGGCGGTAATAACCGAGAATCAGAAAACTTCTAAGAAAATGATTGAAATTAAAAATGACTATCTCTTGAGGTTTCTCAGTTAACGAGAGACCGAACTCTACTTACTACGATAACTGTCAATGGCAAAGGCTCTTACTGACAACTTTTTACTTTCGTTAGGTGCTGGCCTCGTGCTAAGGAAAATCAAACATATCCTTTTATTCATGCTGTCGTTAAGTTTAAATTTCATACTAATCACTGAGACCCAGCTCAAAAATAAAGGATAACTTCATATTCATTCCCAGCTGCAAATCCTTCGAGGAAACTAACGATGAGGTTGCTGCGTTTTTTGCATAAGAAACTCAATACCAACTGCATCGTGTTGGGATCCTATGGTAAAACCATCCTAGGGGATTTTTGGGTTACAGCTGAGATTGACACAGAGGACCTTCAGGTTGGGTGCATCTACCGCCCCCTAGTTCTTGTGAGATAGATTTTTGATGTCAGTCAAGCCATTAAATACTGCTTCTGGCGCATCAGGTTCCAAACGGGTCCCTGGAGGCTCTAATGCACTCGATGTGCGGTGGTTCATGATTTTCTAGAAAATGTTTATCAAGGCAGCCGGACCCACGACATAAGTGATGCAACAAGGACCTGAAATGTTTTTGGTTTGATAATTAGGGTAGAACGGACACACGTCCAAACATCTAATGAGAATAGCTTACCTGGATATGGTCATCTCTGCGTTAGCTGCTCATTTACATTGCCTCTCTGAATAGCTACCCGCCACCAAACTAGATGTCCTATGAGGACCTCGCTACATTTACATACATACCCTGTGCTGCAACCACAGTTGGGACTCATTCTTCCAAAACCGAAAGTGTGGAATTAGCTGATAAGCTATACTGCAACCTGTACAGATGCTTTGATGCCATTACTCTATCCTCAACCCATAATAATGTTCCCAGTGGAAATCGCCGTGGCAAACCCAACTGTAGGCTCGCTTTACCCCAACGAAACTTTCTCAAGGCCGGAGATTTTTCGTTGTCTTCGATGACAAATTGTCTAATTCGAAATCTAGAAACGGCAGTAGTTGGCGGGAACAAAAGAAGGAAGCTGCTAGCTGCAGACCAGTCCAAACCAGGCACAACGCTATTGATATTACTTAGAAGCAGAACCACCCTTCCATGTTCTTAGCCACTGAAGGCCCATGTGTCACTCCCAACAACATTTATTTAGACAACCCACAATTGGTTGCAGAAGCCCTTGACAAATCCCCGGTAAATGATATAAATCGTGCTATCCTACGCTGGACTCATGTGACTAGAGTCATATCAAACCCTCGCATTTCGTCCAAAGGAGGCAGCCCAGCTGTTTGTGAGGACCAAAACTGTTTACATCCCCGAATCTCACTAGTCAATTCCGGTATGTTCTTGCTTGGAGGGATCGACATCGCAATTTTGTTGGGAAACATTTTATTTGTCGGTTCAGTACCGCATATTACCGTCACAGAGAAAACATCTGTGATTCTCCCCATTCACAAAATAGGCGCACGCTTTGACCTTGTCAGTTACCGCCCAACCCACAGAACATCTATAATCTCCAGAAATAGAGAATGCTTGATCGGAGGTGTTCATACTGACTATCATCGGAAGCATAAACTTATTAGCACTGGAAAACAGCATTCATAGAAAGAATTCAGGTGTTACTTGCATGAACCGCTGCTTGAGCCTTATCAAAATGGCCCTGAACACAGGGACGTCAGTTGCAGTAATTCTATCAGGCATGGCGAAGGCTTTAGACAGAGCGTATTACCTTAGATTGCCAAATAAAATCAAATTCTGCGGTAACGTTGACTGTGTCTTATTATGATTTTCAAAACATTTGTCATCTAGAAGCCGAGTGGTTCAAGTAAACGACCTTCCAAACCGATAAATCAATTCGTGAAGGAGGTGGTTGCCTAGCGTACGTGAAGCAGCAACACAAAGCTTCCGTTCTCCATCACCCACTTCTTCATTCTACCCCTGACATTTGGGTTCTGGTACAATTACCCGGGCTCCCAATCCACATAGGATGTGTATACCGACCACCAAACTCGAATGGTTCTGATATTTCTCGTCTAACCCAAGCCTTCATTTATCTTTCTGGCCTCCCCCAGCCTTAAGATAATTGCAGGTGACTCCAATGCCCCCAAAATTTGTTGGTCCTCTTTATCCGCTCCACCTACCCTACTCAACTTTGTTTCTGAAACACACGCTGAACGATGGACTCAGCATGTGACTACGCCCACAAGGTTCCATAAAATCTTAGACCTAGTTTTTACGCAAAGCACTCCTAATATTAAGGTTTCAGTGCTAAAACTCTTCCCTGGGAGGGACCACATAATGGTCACGTGTAGCTTCTTTCTCCTTAACAAACCTTCCTCACCCATGTGTGCCCGCCGTGCTGTCTCCTCCCATATGTCGACTCTTTGGGACGAAATCCCTGACGCTCTGGAAACGCTTGGTTGGTCCAGCTTCTTTTTATCGCCTGACACGCAGAGAGCGGCAGACAGCCTGTACGCAAAATTTCATTTTACTATTATTAGTCTGTCCACTCCGACCGCTCAACATAAACCCAAGAAGCCTAGAAGAGTTCGTCGGCTCTGGATGAAACTTTTGAAGGCTCAAAAAATCTTCAACAAAACGGGAGACATCCCGCTCTTAGTGCAAGTCAACCGCTTGCAACAAGAATTTCTTATGGAGTCCGAACTTAGGTTGAAAAGGCAGGAACTGCTAGGTCTTGGGTCGGTTAACCCAGTTAGGAAGACTTCTCACATTTTCAAAGCTCGCTCGCAGCCCAAATCATCAAATGTTCCGAACTACATCATATTTATTAGCTTACCCATCTAGTCCCCTGTAGACATCACAGAAGCATTCAATACATATTTCTCTCCTACTCTCAATAATGACAATCGGACACACTCTGAAATCCACCACATGTTAACTTCGGTTAGATTATCCTCCATCTCCTTCGACGTTGCTGGTGTCATCAATGTAATGAAATATGCCAGGCCATCCCACAGGTCTGGCCATGATGGCGTCCCACCAGTCCTATTTCGCACCGCTGGTCCAGATCTTCCACTTTTAAATCTGTTCTCGCTCTCCATGTCCGGCACTACTTTTCCGTCACAACGGAAAACATCCATTATTGTTCCCCATCACAAAAAGGGTTTCATGCATGAATCTGAAAACTTTCGCCCCATTAGCCACGCTCGAGTTCTATCCAGGCTTATGGAAAAGATTGTTAAAGAGCAACTGGTTAACCTCCTTACGACCCACAACCTTATCAACCTCCCAGCACGGCTTCCTCAGGGGCCGATCCTGCCTCACCTGTCAGTTTGACTTCTTAAACTTGATTGCCCAAAGCGCTGATTCCCGCCGGTCGATGCTCATAATCTTTTTAAACATGTCAAAGCGTGTGACTGCGTTTCCCACTCCTGACCTCTGGCCAAAATTAGGAATTATGGAATAAGAAATCCCCTCTTATCTTAGCTATCATCCTACCTTGGCGATCGCTTTCAGATAGTCAATATTACCGGTTGTTTTTCCCAGCCCTCTGCTATTACCAGTGGGGTCATTCAGGGGAGCGTCCTAGGTTCTCTGTTTTTCCTGCTATACATTAATGATTTCTTTAAAGTTATTCGTCATGGCACGCCATTCCTGTTTGCCGATGACGTTAAAATAGTCTACTCTTTTGAGGCTGTTTCATTTGGCTCCACTCTTGCATTTATCAATGAAGACCTAGAGTCTCTTGATAACTGGTGTTCCAAGTAGCTTATGAAGTTCTCTGCGGACAAAAGTTCTCTGGTAACATATAAATGCCATGTCCCTCCGGGCGCTCTCTCTATTAACGGCATGGCAATTCTTGTATAACACAGTTGGGGGCTCAGAGTTACAATACTCTTTTGACTCTTTCAACTTCCACAAGCAGGCTCACCATCAGACCGCTGTAGCCAAGAGAACCGCCCCAATGATCTTAAGGACACTCCGCACTCAAGACTGCTGAATTATCACTCTCAAATCCCATACTAGGCCCCACCTCGAGTACTGCCCGATTATCTTTACGCATATGCGTAAAATCGATCGAATTGCAATCGAGAATATACAGCGTGCGTTCACTAGAAATCTCTTAGATCCTTCATCTAGCCTAAACGACAGGGCCAGATTTGAGCTGCTTGGACTTGAACCATTGTGGCTTCGTCGAGTTAAATTAAACCTTGCATTCCTCTTTTACCTTTGCCATAACAATGTCCACTCTACTACAAACGTCACACACGGCGCTAGTAGTCCCCTTTATCCACTTCGCAGTAGATACTACGCGTTAAGCATAGCCCTGACACGACTATCGATCAGGGCTAAATTCTTCACAGTTGCTTACGCTAAAATGTGGAGCGAACTCCCCAGGTCCCTGCGGTCGTGTCCAAATTTAGCCCAGTTCAAAGCCCAGTTGGCAAAGTTACTGCATATCCCGTTCTTAATTAACCTGATACGAGCTAACATTGGACTAGACGAGGCCTACGAACATGGGTTAGAATTTTAGTTCGTGACCGAATCTTTGCTGAGATCACCATCTGGGATTCGGCTTCACCCCTTACTTCTTCACTTTATCGCATATCCAAGCTAATGCAGTTTTTGCCATCCCGTTTATGGGTGTGCCCTTTTCCCCAGTGGCTTAAGCGACTACCTCTTGAGTTTCTCTCAATGTGCACTGACGAAAATGTCAAGGTACTTCTTCAGGGTTCCAAGCTCTCATTACATTCTGTGATTTTGAACACCTTCAGCCTATGTACTCCTCACTCTTCATGTCATCTCATCCTCTTTACTGTCTTCGCAGGGCTTAATAGTTCGCTCTTGGTAGCCTCAAACCTTCAATTTCCCATAAAACTGCTGCCATAGCTGACTTCTGGTTACCACATTTTACGGAATAGACGCACTATGTTGCAGGCAGGCGACCTAATAACCACCACTACTACAAGCTGGCACCCATGACAAACTACTTCTCTCTTGCGTTTCAGATCTCGCATCCACAGCAGACGCGCTGCTAACGCTTCCGTCCTCGTAATGGCAATTCCAAATATGCTACCCCATCATTCCTATTAGAAACTTGTTAGCCAGAACTGGCGCTCGGGTTCTGGCCCAATCAACCGAAACTACCTATATTATCGCACTGGATATCTCAAATCACATCTTTGCAATTGGATAAAACCGAGATTACTGTCTACGGAACGGCTTGCGCACCTCATATTCCCCACCCGTACTGCTGAATAAGATTAAAATGCTGCCACAACAAAAATGACAGCATAGAGGACATTCGTGGCTAGTGTATTTATTGAGGGTTCTTACACAAAACGTTTCTTATCTGACGCACCTCCCGGTACAGCTTGCCGCGATCCGTATGTAAATATAATCACTATCCTTGGGAGTTCCATATCCGAAGCCTCACGAGTTGCCTCCAGATAGTTTGGGGCAAGTTGGCAGTCTTCTTCCGCCCTCAGCATTTATCTTCGCCATTTGTTGTTAGATATCTGTGTTATCCAATTTGCCCGACGTTCCGCCTAGTTTTTACCACTTCCATCCAATTACCGCATTGGCACTGCTTGTCATCTCTTCAGCTTAACGGGTCCGTCCATTACGTAACGCTCCCGACATTTGTGGACTCCGGCCATGTATCGATATCCACCGTTGTGCGCCAGCAGTAAACACATTTAATGTACTTGAACGCGAAATGACTCGTAGTCCGTTGCAAACAGTCCCAGAAAACTCTTTTTTGTCTTGAAAAATTGGTTTTCTATTTTTTGCTTTTCACTGGGATACCTGCACTTTCCCCATTACTTTGCAAAATCTCATTTCACTTTCCAGTGAGCTTCAGCAATAACGCAATATTGCTCCAGCCCCTTTATCCCATTCGATTTCTATCATTTACATTTCCTGTGCATCATCCTTGTGAAAATTTGATCTTGCCTTGCGCATGCCTCTCGCAAATCGAGAAATATACATTATTATTATTAATAAACAACTTCATATCTAAACATAAATTGTTGACTGTCAGTGAAATCCAAGGTAGCGTCCACGGTCCCTCTATCTCCCGGTTGTACGTCAACGATGTCCTCGAAGTTATTCCCACCCGCTTTCTTTTTCTCTTTACTGACGACATCGAATTCGTCCACGCTTTTTGCTCCGATTATTTGAAGCCCAACAGTATCAGCATGTCGCATGGCCTAGCGCCACTCATTTCCTGGGTAAGCGACTAGATGCTAAAATTTTCCACCGGAAAAAGCAGTATTCTTGGGTTCAAAAGCAGTTTACTTCAAAAGAACTCAACTTGGTGACCGAATCATATTTATAAACATCCACTTTTGTGGCCTGAGGCTAACTTATTCTTGCGCCCTGAACCTACCGGGACCTGCTCTCTCGAAAGTCGGAAAAGAAAATAAGTAAGCAGGGCTGCTACACAAAGCCTTGAAGTTGAATGAAAACTAACTAAATCATTTTAACGCCCATGTCAGATCTATTCTGGAATATTGTTCTGTAGTCTATTCGAACATCAGGCGATGTGATAAAGTGACGATAGAAAACGTTCGGCGTACTTTACAGATAGAGTTGATGTGCTCCCCTTTAAACCTGAAATAAATGAAACCGCACGATTCGTCGCAGTTCGATTCTTTATGGCACCGACGCACAAGGGTAACCCTGGTGCTTTTCAAGAATACTGTTACAAATGATAGCTGCGTCTCTCCGCCTCGCCCTAGGAACCCACCATCACATTTTCTTCGGAAAGAGGAGTTTAATAATACCTTCCTAGCACAAAAGATACCTATCCGGGCAATTTTCTATATTGCCAAATATTCGTCATTACGGAAAAGACTTCCTCAACAGTTATGCGCTTTTTCACCATCACCTATTGCTCTTGAAAACGTTTGGTCAGTGGCATCGTCTTTATTTTCGCGCGCCTAAGCGGCTCTTCTCAGACAGAAATTGGCCTGTTTCAAGTTACTTTCCTACATTTCATCGACATCTTTTTGTCGTTCTTGTTGATTCTCATCATTTTCTTTCGTTTCCCTAACACCGCACACAAGGTGCCCTAATTTTTTTGCTCTTCATGACGTTTCATCAACCATGCATCCAGATCCCTGATTTCTCTTGGATTCTAATTACTTCATTTCTCAGCGTCGACTCGATAAATCATGATTTCTTCGCCATGTGTACAGTTTGTCTGCACTGGATTTCTGTCCATCCCAGCTGGTCCTGCATCTATATATACTGCCGTTGTTTACTGGTCGTTCCCTTGAACATTGGACCATTTTCCCGTTACTTAGTTTCGTAAACATTTGCACCCTAGACTGGTCTTTCCATATTCCTATATACAATCAAATAGTCGAATCTGCGAACAGATGCAACCACTGCCTAGATATATTTAGGCTGTTACACATGGTCATACTTTACTTTTCCGAGCTGCGCGCACGACTGATCAGTTGACATTCATTTAAGTCCGCTTCTCGTTCTTCTTTCCGGCCTTTCAGTTTTGTTTTGATGGTAAAAATTACCCCATGCTCTGGCCACCGCAGTTTTGACTCTCCTGGGATTATCCGTTATGGAAACCTAATGTTTGGCTCTGCCTAACTGCATCTTATCTGCATTCCATCCATCAATCGCCGTGTATACTGGCTTTATCTCCATAGCGCTGGGTGCGGTGGGATCCGCAGCTTTGGCCAGCACATATTAAGGCGGGCAGTTTGGCTGCACTGGTTTGCGGGGGCAGTTAAGTTAGCGGATCACACTTCCTGCGTTCATCCCTCAAGGATGTTTTCATTTTAGGCCACAGGCACACTGATGCGCTAAACAGACATCTAGCCTTAACGTTCACGCAAATGTGTACTGGCTTCTTCTTGCTCTTTCCCGAAGTTCTTTTCACCCGGTATTAACAAAACGATCTCGTTTGGGAAATTTTTATCTGCATGTGATCTGAGGTGACGTTCTGCATAAGTCCCACCATTCTCCTGTTCAGTGGCTGAAGCCCACCATTATATGGACTTTAATATGGCCTGCCTTCCTTGAAACAGAATGCTGCTTCTGGCAACTGCCCCTCCCAGGAGTGCTTCTGGCACTGCACCAGTTGTGTCCGGTTCTCCAAAAGCACGTTTGCGGATTCCCCTTTTATCTTTAATTTCCCCTTCACGGTTGGACCCAGCTGGAATGTATGCAATTAAAGTTGCCCAAAACAAACCTCGGGAACCAATAAACCTGTATGGTTATTCAATTTATTTCCAGTGCCGCCCTCTCTACTTGCCACAACCAACCGCACTTCCAATATTTGGCTTTTTATGCAGTGGCCCTTCAACATATTTTTACCAGGCTATACATTCCTAAAGAACCTATCAATGATTCTTTGCCTGTTTATCTGCATTTCTCCTAGCCACACCTTACGCATTCCGTCAAATTCATCAACTTTGAACCTCTGCATATAAGGCGATTCAATCATGGGATTGACCACCCGTTCTATCTGCTCGATGCATAGGTCAGTTTACAAGATGAGCAAGTAAGCCAGCAAAATATTACTGAAGGGAAGTCCCCGGCGAACTAGAATCTCCCGCGTGACTACTTTCAACATCTGCTCTTTTATCGTTCAAATATAATTAAGCATATGCATTATTTGTTGCCTGTAATTCTTCCATAAAGTGACAAGCGATACTTATGGGTCTTTCATCTATTGCACGTGAGATTTTGTTTTTCATTTTCGTCACTGTCGTTTTACGTCACGATCACGCACACTGCACGTGCCGCGGCACTCTTAGAAACAGACAATTTTTATTTTTTCATCATTATACGGCCGAATTTCATAATTGCCATAACCGGGTGTAGCCAGGTGCGCCTGGCTGACAGAGATGTTTAACAGCGCTCGCAAACGTTTGCGCTAATTACATCTGTACGGAGACGCGTCTCTTGGAGACATCGCTTACTAAAATCATGTTATCAAACTTGCTGTGTTGAGAACAAGCACTCGTGTACTTCTCCTGTACCCTAACCTTTTTCCTGCGGTTTTCCGAAAACTTGAAAGTTTTCCATATCGTGCTCATTAAAAACGGCTTGTAGTATGACAACGGGGCAAGTTCACATCCCAAAGGCCTCCATCGTAGAATGTTGGAGGCGTTTTTCTGCTCTAAATAACTGGGTTTCTGGAAATTACTTGAATCTGTACTTGATATAGGTCTATTGACACCGTAACACTGAACTTCCTAGTCCCTCGATTCCACCAAAAAGCAAAGGAAGGTGTTCAAAGATGCAAAGCTGGCCCACTTAAAGAACGGGAGGTTTTGCCCCCTGCTTTGGAGGCGATTGCGTGACATGGAAATGAAAATGGCGGAGATTTGCTAGTGCCAAAGGGGAATAGGGAATACGAACTCCTAACAACGGGAAAATGTGAAGGCGGTTTGCTCGGAGGCAGTTCTAAGTCACTCGCTCCTAAATAATCAGTGTTTGGAATTCGTCTGCGACAAGATGAGTAAAGTGGGTCTGGTTTTATGGAGGATAGCAGGGTCACAATCTCCTGACTATTTAGAGGTTCCAGGAAGGAGAACTTTAAATCATCTGTAGTATGAGCTTCCATTCCTGGTAAGAGGAAGGCTTTTCTTGCGCCATTCATACTAGCTTTTTAAGACTAACGAGGTTTGCACGAGAAAGAATCTAATTTCTGCGATAGATAGCGTGTCGCCGCAACTCCCTTGTCAGTGTATTCATGGGTAAAGATTATGGATTTTAACCCACCGTAGTTGACCACACCTGCTCCAGTCCTATGAGTTTAGTCTTACTACATGACAAACCTATCTGTACCTCTGGCATGTTTCTGCTTGGGTAGATGAAAATGTGATGGAGTTCAGAACCGTTCTCATCTTCTTCATCAGAAAAGTAAGCTCTACATGGCTTGAAGCCAAGAAGGAGTACAAGCGTTGGTTCTGATGAAGGCGGGGGATAAGGGAAAATAACCACTGCTGATTGCAGATAATCCTGTGCCTGGACGAATACCATATCGTGAATAGCGGGCGGCAGCGATGTTGGACAGTGGCTCGCGTACCGTTCGCTGGTAAATGAACTGGCTAAAAACAGAAGTAATCTGAACGGCGCTTGTGAACACCATTTTTCCCTGTATGTTGTCATCATTGTATTTCGTTGTTCGGATGAAGTATCATTCTGACAAACATCAAAGGCAAAGCGTACCTACTGGTTAGAGAAAATTGCCTAATTTTTGTTAACTGAATTTAGACTTTATTTCTAACGGACCAGTTTACAATACTTTCTTAAGCTTTAACTGCCGCAGTTTAACCTGTGGCCGGACCTCAACTTAAACGTTTTTTATTATATATCAGAACCTCTACCTCTCTTCCCACGTGCGTAAAAGATTAAATCTGCCTGTTGGTGTATGCACTCATTTTTTCATCTGCACGATTCCGGAGCATTCGATACCGTCCTATTCTTCACTTGGACGTCACAAAAGTATCAAAGTGCTCCTTGCCACTTCCAGCAATTCTACGTCTTATCGCAACACCTACGTACAACCTCCATAGTGGCGCCTAAGTGGTGTAAGCGCTGGCATGCTGAACCCACAATGGATCCACAAATCGTGATTTTCATTAATCTACGCGCAGTCTTGCTTGGCGACGTTTTTGGAAGATTTGGTGCTATAGAGTGGAAGTCTCGAAGAGAGTGAAGGACTAGGGAAGCAAAGTTCAACAGAGTGTGGGCTTGTCACTAAAATTGTCCATCGGCCGGCCAAAATGACGTTCAACGATGTCAACCCCAGAGATCTCACAACAAAGCGTTTTTTGGCTCCGAAAGTAATGCACTGCCAATAGCAGAAGCGGTGTTCAGTTCATCAGATTGCCCTCATTCCCACCGGTCGAAGTTACGATACTCAGCTAATGTGGAATAGCCCACTGGCTTTGCCTTTGCCCCAGGGTCTGAAAAATCTCCCTAATTCAGCCGCCCAGCTCTATTCCAGCTTTCCAATGAACCGTCAGCCTCGGAGTTCGTAAGCAGCACAGCAACCAATGCCGACTGCAAGCCGCATATAATATTACGAATTCTACCAATTAAACCACATTCCAAAGGGAGATACCACGCCTACAGCCAAACTGGCTGTACCCCACGACTATCCGGCACAGTTGGCATATCAAATTCGAGCAGACCATTGCGGCATGAACCCTAAGATGTTGGTGAGCTCTGAAGCAAACGGCCACTTGCTAACTGCCGGTGAAATCAATCTCAAGGGGTTTGCGTACTGTACCCATGCCTCCGCCCTCCTTCGGGAACCCATTTACTGACTACCAATAGAATACGAACGCCCCTCCAATTTTAAAACCTGCCTTCAGCTGCGTTTCGAAAAACGTAATACGCCACGAAGTTTAAGTGGATTCTGGTGGCTTCCAAGCATTTTCACTACTCCGGTAGCCCAAAGTTCACTTATTCAAATGCTTCTGCAGGACTTATCCCTGGCTTCTTCCCAAGCCACCTGGAAGAGTCAAACTACCTGCAGCTCGTGCTGTGATCTCGCGCTTGACGCTTCTCCTATCTCAGCCAATCTTGTCCAGCCCAGACCCTAAGCGATCCACTCACCAAACACCGTTTTCATCAACCCCGCAAGTTCCAAAAATTGCTTTCATCCCAATAAACACGCGCATTTATTTGTTACCCTGCTTTTTCTTTGTCATTATCCAAGCCCCGACCGTTCCCTTAGTTTGACAGTTCCGCATTGACAATGACACCAATAGACCAATTCTATCGTCACACCCCGATGAGACCAAATCTCTACCCGCCTGCATCCTTTAAAATGCCTTTCGATAACCCCAAATTCTTTCATCACACTGCCCTTCTATCAACAAACCACCTACCTCAGACAGTTCCTTTGCCAACCAGAACATTTGACTTTATCCTCATTAGAGCTAGGCACTCTACGAAACCCTGGTGCACTCGTCTCCCAGTTGACACCTTCAAAACCCAACTTCTATACGTCTTTAAAGCTGAAAAGTTGTGGCAAATTCTTTACCCTTGTTGAACTCCATTTACCCAGCTAGCCAAGTAAGAAAGCCAAGATTTTTGCCTGGCAAGAACCATTACGGTATCATCCTGGTACGGGAATCCTGGTTAACCAATCACAGCTTCACTTCTTTATTTTCTTTCACTGGCTGCAACTCCTACTAAGCCAATGGATCGAACCGTGGAGGAGATAGTTCCGTGGCCTACGTAAGGCAGCTCCGTGCAGCTTACGTTCTCCAACACCCACTGCTTGGTTCGATCCTAGATACCCTCTGGCTTCACACTCAACTACCCGAGCTTTCAACCCGCACAAAGTATATATGTCAACACCAGATCTGAGTAATTCTAATATTACTCGTCTTATTCAGGCATCCGTTTACCTCACTAGTTACTCCCACATCTGTAGGGTAATTGCATGTGACATCAATGCTCCTAAAATCTGTTGGTCGTCCTTATCGTCCCAGGAAACTCCACTGATTTATTCCTCGAGACTGGCGCTGAACGGTGGACTCAGCGGATGACCACGCCCACAAGGCCTCATAATATGTTAGACCTAATTGTACGCGTAATAGCCCTAATGGTGAGGTCTCATTACTAAATCCCATCCTCTAGATTGACTATAAGATGGTCACGCGTGGCTTTTCTTCCTGTGACAAACCCTCCCCACTGATGCCAATCGACCACAGTGCTTCCACTTCCTATGTGTAGGCTTGACGGAAAGAGATCCCCTACATTGTGCAAATCCTTGGCCTGTCCAGCTTTTTTATCATGGGAACCGTAGAGTGCGACAGATAACTTTCACACTAAGCCTATATTTTTAGATAATCGTTTATCCACGTCAAGCACCCACCAAAACTCTGTAAGTTCTGTTAGCTTCAGTTAAAATCTTTCGAGACATGCAAACTTTAATGAAACAGGAGAATTCCTGCTTTTGCTGTAGAACAACCGCTTGCAAAATGACCTTCTTGCTACACCTAAGCTAAGGTTAGAAGAATAAGAAATATCAGCTGCTTGATTGACTAACCCAGTTTAGATTTCTAATATTTACGCCATCCACATCGTCGGCCGTTTCGAATTTCATCACCGCCGAGGCCTTGGGCTTAGAGTCTTCTGCATACTCGGCCGGTGCATCTAACACAATTCTGTTCTAGTTTGATTATCGATGATCTGTTACACCTCAAAATTCACTACATGCCGATATAGGATAGGTTATCTTCCATCTCACTCGACATTGCTGCTATCGTGACAGTGATGAAACATATAAAGCCACCCTAAAGGCCTAGATGTGACTGTATCCCATCGTTCCTATTTCGCGCTGATGGCCCATACCTTCACCTGCTCCTCTTAAATCTGTTACCACTATTCATATACAAAGCTAATTTCTCGGGATAACAGAAGACCTCCATTATTGCCTCACTCAGCGAAAAGGGTTCTTTGCATAACCTTGAAAACTATCGCTCCATCATCCGCACTCCATTTCTATGTACGCTTTGGGAAATGTTTTTAAGGAAAAGAGGTAAGCTTTCTAACTTCTCAGAATCTAATCAATACCTCCCAATAACTCTTTCTGGGAAGTCACTCTTGCCTCACTTATCAGTTTCAGTTCTGGAATATATATACCGGCAGATTCTTATAATCTTTTCAGACATGGCAAAAAACATTCAACCGTGTTTCCTACTTGCCACTTCTGGCATAATTTAGGACGGAAGAAAGAGTGAGTCTACTCCTACCGTGTTTGTAATTGTCTTTTTGATCGCTTTCAAGTAGTAAATATTATAGGATGCTGGTCTCAGCTCTGCTCTATAACCGCTGGCTATTCTGGTTGGCGTCCTTAGTCCTCCCCTGTTTTGTTGTCCATTAATGTTAACTTCAAGGTTTTTCGTCATGGCAAACCATTCTTGCTTTTTGATGACGTTAAAATAATCTATTCCACAAAACTGGGACATTTAACTGCACTACTGCAATAATAAATGAAGGCCCAAAGTCTCTTTTTACTCGAAGTACCAAGTGGCCTATGAAGTCCTCTGCTGACAAAAGTCCTATATTAGCATGGGTGTCATGCTTCTGTGGGTTCCCCTCCATAAATGGTATAAACACTCCTGTAACAAATACGGTTGAGCATTTAGAGCCTCAGTACTCCTCATCTTACAACTTCCATGAGCGAACTCACCTCCAAAACGCTGTGGCTAGTAGGGCGGCTACAGTGATCCTAAGGGCATTCGTTACTGAAGACTGCAAGATAGGCACCTTCATACCCCAAACAAGGCCCCATATCAAATATTACCCGAATATATTCAGGCTTATGCTTGGAGTTGATCGGAGGGCCATCGCGAGTGTGCAGCAAAAGTCAGCTGGCAACTTCCTACTGCAAGCACCACGGGGGATTCTGTATATGTACTTTCACCATCTGCTGCCTCACTTTCTTGGCCCCTTCATGCCAATATTTTCTTTGAGTCCCTATCTCCGGCTATGGATCTCCCCTGATCATCACCGAAAAAGGCGGTTAACTGCTGAAACACCACAGTGCGGTCTCAAAAATTTCAACGCACCATTGGATGGACCAACGCTCTCTCGTCACACTCTGGTTTTAAACATCAGCAGCCTCCGCACTCTATAATTTTCATGTTCCAAAATCTTTATTACTTCAGTAACACTACATCGGTTTTACTTGATAACTGCCGACCCTAAACTAGCCCAAAAACTTTATCTAGTAGCTCAGGCCTAATTACTGATTTCTACGCAGTTGACTCACTGTGTTGCTGGCCTGTTGATACCTTCCTTTAGCGAATGAACGTTCATGACTACTGATGCTAACAACCAAGTCATTTTACCAGTTATAATACACTTCTGTTTATGAAACCCAATCTACCAACATGAACGTAAAGTGAACTATGCTGCAGTCCATTTATTTCTGTGATTCTCAACAAACCAGCCGTATACAAAATCAACCCAATTTTACAGCTGCCATAAATGCTTAATTAGGTGGTGCCCCTTTCTATCAACTGACTAAATACCCAAAGCTCCGAGGGAGTGCTTTGAGTCCACCGTCTATTTCTAAAAGCCCACTTGGCGCCCTCTTCTGTTTCGCATTTAGCATGATCAAACGTGGACCCATTGCTGTCAAACAAGGAAATAGACTGGCAATTACCCCTAGGCCAAAGACTGGCTTCCCCTGTAAGTTTGCGCTCTGCTCCGTTTCTTCCCGACTTACCGTTCTTAGCTAGTCACACGTTTAAGGATGTAGTGAAATTCCCTTGTCCCAAAAGCTCCCACTAATAAGATGTTGGCTTTTTGTCCAAATCTTTCTTACCTTCACTCTCATGACAGCTATTCTGCCACATTTGCTTTTACGCCTCTCAGCCTTTCTTTCATAGAATAAAAGTAAATCAAATGTTTCCTCCCACATTGCGTTTCACTCACCCGACTGACCTATTTTGTGTTGTACGAGTAACAAAAGGAGATTAGGCTTTGTATTGGCCTTATTCTTAGCCACAGACAATTGTTCACCAACACTTGTCGTACTCCTCCGGGTGGTTGCCTATCCATACGTTCCTCTTTCACGGCTCCTTGCAGTGAGACCACTGGTTGCAGCAGCAGTAGCAGCAGCAGCAGTAGCAGCAGCGGGGCTTGAAAATGTGAGAAAAATAAACTGCCCCAACGGTTGAAAAGGAATTGCAAACCTGATTGGACAGAAGAACTGTGGTAAGTTCCTGTATTAGCTCCACCATATGATCACGATATCCACAGCCGCTGACCACTTTCTAATTCCTTAACGCTGCGTACTATCGCGAATTTTTCGAAGGTGCACATCTATCATACTACCAAAAGTAGAGGGTGACACTGTCCCATCAATGTAACGTATTCAAAATCAGCTGAAGGGGAAGCCTTATGATCTCAACCCCTTCTTTTATTTTCAAATTTTACCGGCGACGGCGCCATCCAACCTCCGTCCCGTTAGTTTGAGTCACCGACGCCTGGCCATTCTCTGTTTCTTCTCTTCTTTGTAATCGGTGACCGACGGAATAATCTTTAATTTTCGTTCTTGTCAACTTCCTCCCTGCCGTAACCCTACGGATTTCTTTCTCCCTGTTAATCTTTTTGTTTTCCACTGCAGTCCCCGGGTCCCAGGTAGGAATCTTATAGTTTGAACCGATCGTATTCACCAGGTTATCTAAAGCCTGAGATCCAATGACATTTTCCATTAACCCTTGGGTTTACTACCGCTGCATGAGAAAGCCCTAAAAGACCACATAATGCATTCTGGAAAATAACTGTAGTTGGCTGTTGCGGCTTATTAATTAAATGAAATGGAACCATTTCAATGCTAGGGCCATGTTTTGGCACATCAGCAGGCCAAACTTCATCCAAACCGCAGAAGTGGTAATGCCACCAGTTTCCTTGTTCACTCCCACGATTTTCGAACCTTCCGTTTAGTTATTCATTCTCTTTCGTCAAACCATTATCCCTAATCAGGAACACTTTACAGGCCGTCATTTCATCTCTTTTACCTCAGGCTGTCTAAAAGCACCATTGGCTGACCGCGTTTTAACTCCTCAGGTCGCTCCTTGCGATGTGATTTCCAGAGCGTTCACTGACCCAGTGTGCTTGAAATTTGAATATAATTTAAGCTTCGATGCCATCCCTCCGTCACCTTGAAAAACACCACCCTTTATCATCCAGCCAATTTCGACTTCCGTAGGACCTCGAAAGCTGGACTGGTGTCCTCAAACCGGCTTCTTCTTGGTAGCACGGCTGGGAAAGTAAGTTGGTAGCATTTTCCGGGTCTACAATTGCAGAATTGCTGTGAGGTCTAAGGTACAAAAGGCGCAAAATTATGCCGACCGCTTCTATATGCTTGCCATTCGGCCCCTCTCAGTGAGTGTGCTACCTCCGATTTCAGTTAACTTGTCATTGCTCTGCCTACCAAAAGATTCGTATCAGTAGATGCGTCCATAATTTATCACACGTGATATCAACAATTAATCGGATCACAGTGTCTTCAATTTCTATCACACCGTAATCATACTTCTCCCATTTTCGTCTTCTTACTAGTGTCTCCACCGTCATTCATTATTGACCCGTTTCAGTCGCGAATTGTAACTTCGGTTGAGTCATCTGAGTTCGTCCACGCCACTCGGAAGCATTCCCGTTTTATTAATTTCTACAAAGGACTTTTGGATGCTGATGTATTAAAACATAAGTCGCATTAGAGCGCTCTAATGTTCGAAGAAATCACCTATCACCAGGATAATCCGATAGTAAGGCCGTGTTTGGATTCGATGTTTACTTGGTTTTGGTTGCTTGCGTTCCTCCAAGCTCTTTGCTGCCTTTGCACTGGCACACAGCTCTCCTTTGAGTTTTCTGTACCGGCTCTGTACCAACTGACTTTGCCTTGTGCGTGCCTTTAATAATTCTAGAAGCGTAGGCATAAAAAGGCAATTATTTTACGAAGCGTCTTCCTTGGCATCCTATTTTTAGAGATCAATTTTACCGGTTTGAAGTCGAACAGACTGGCTTCAGAATGGTAACCTTTGGGTTCTTCTTGTGGTCAACATCCTTTACCTCTGTATAGCAAGGCATGTCAATTTGATTCTTTAAAGGTGATCAGCGGAAACCATCTGCACCTATCTAGCAAACCTGCATGCTGTTTGGAATCAATCCAGGCATGAAAATTTGCAAATTCCATTCAAGTACTGTGCTTCCCACCTTGGTTATTTCATATCCTGAAGGGCGCCGGTTTGTTCGCAGCTTTGACCTTTCCTTGGCTACTTGTTTGCGATTAAAAGATTTGAATTTTGGGTTTCGTTGTGCATCAGCATTTGCCACACATTTGAGGTTTATATTATTTTTACCGTCTAGCAGCGTGGAAGCATGCAGATCAGCCTTGTTTTGATCAAAAATTCTTATCGACTTGAATAAGCATTGCTGAAATAATTAATTTAAAAAATGAACCGCATTAAACGCGGTCAATTCAGACTGAGAAACCATCAAAGAGCAAAAGACATGATCAAAATCACCCCGTGGAAGATACGGATTGGTTGAAATGTCCCTGTTATGCTCTTCTGTCCACTTCCTATGGGATATCAAACTATCGTTGCAAAAGCCGCTCCTAGTATCAAGGAGTTCGGTCTTCATTCGTCTTCCGCATGGTGCATTTACTCTTTTTTCTCCTCCTCCTCTGGTTAAGATTACTTTACGGAAACTTGGTATAATCACAGATTGCCCTGAGGTTGGACGGCTTGCTTTGTTGCAGTGGATTCTCGTTTTATGGCCCGAATTGGCTGACTATAGATTCTCGGTCTGTTTACGTTACTTTTCGCCTTCAGTCTCAGGATAATGGTCCTGGTGAAACATGCAGAAGCTCCTGTATTCAGAAAAAAGCAGGATAGGTTAGTTTTCATTTGTTACTGATTTTCCCTGGATGGTAACCAGGGCTCATGAAAAAGCTCGGAAGTACTTGTTGAGCTACATTTCCCTCTCGCACGCTGCACGTCGAATATGAGTACACATTGCATCAAAGTTTCGAGACACTGTACACAACGTGGGAAGTTTGTTATTGAATCAGTGGGCAGGTGAATCCCTGATCATCATCATCTGGGGAAGGACCCGTGCTCTTTGGCCGCTGAAGTACTGTGACGGCCATTCACACGAATCAAGGAGAGATGGGTTAGTGACGTAGACGAAAAAGTCACAAGATCGCTGCGCTTTGCTCTGGACAACCGACGACGCCCTGCGACTAGCCTTCCTTCTCATGGCTCCGGGGCAAGAAGATATAGTCGACGCAGCCCCCAGCCCGCGACCAGCATGTTTACTGTCAGGCTGAATAACGTCAGCCGAAAGGGAGGATAGCAAATGAAATGACAGCGGTACAGGAACGGGAAATGGGCAGTTTGTCAGCCGTTTGCGAAGTGTTTGGGAGGGCTAAGTTGGCAGGGGAGTCAGAAGACAGGTTATCCGTTGGCTCATTGAAGGTCGGTGAACATAATGAGAAAATTTTTACAGTTTGTTAACGGAGAGTGGAAATAGAATTTCGCCGGAACGGGGCACATCAAGATACCTGTGAAAACGGAGAGGAACTTATTGACAATAATAACGCGCTACTAACCTATGATACCCCAGAATCCCGTTTGGTTTGGATCTGCTCATAGTTGAGCTCCTTTCTTTCGTCGGCGTATAGCTGCATACTGGAAGTTTATAAGGCGGCTGCAAACCGATGTTACAAAAATCGTGTTGTGAGGGTCAGTGATCACTGTACCAGTCGCATTACTGTAAGGAAAAGAGGAGGGACCGATGATAGTGCTTCGTACACTCACATGGGGTAGGGTATATAAGAGTATCCGGGCTTCAAAGGTGTCCATTTGGCGTCCCCACAAAGTCCCTTCGTCACTGGAAGATCTGCTTGAAAGGGCCCACGCAGGTGGGCCATAAAGGGCTGCATTCCCCGGTCTATCACTGTACAGTGGAGGATGCCGAAACGTTACAGAACAGATACATCACTAATCTGAACTTAATTCTTTTGCCATAAGGTACATTGTGAAGCAGATACCATATTCTTCGCAGGCAAATTAGGTAGAAAATATGAACATACAAATCCAGAAAGCAAGAACAAAATGTTGGAGAGCTGTCCGAGTTCGCTTCATCAATGACCACCAATGAGTCGGAGGCATTTTGGGCCGTTGGCCCGGAGAAGCAAACGAAATTTCAGGTCTGGCGAGAGTTTAGAAGAAAAAAACGTCCACCGCTCCGATCTTGAGGCACGGCACAGGTGCAAGCGCCGCACTGCGTGCGGTGTGAGTGAAAACATCACGTGGTAGCTTGGCGTACAGTCCTAGGAACGGGAAACATCCCAATTGAAAGGAGCCCAAGGACAGTTTGTGCTCTGTACGCATTAAGGAATGTCCTCTGGAGGAAGGCTGAAAGAGCAAAACTGGGTGCAATATCATTGGCTATGCTGACCACCATCAACCAGCTGTCTAAGGACCTTATATGTGGAGTGAAACAACCGGAGAGGGGCACTGAACAACCTCTAAATCGCGGAGCAACTGCATATTGCTGTTTATGCTAACACCAAGCCCGGTTTCCGGGGTCTAGGGTAGACAGGCTACGTGCTGCCTGATAACCAGTCTGGCACCGCCTACATCAGATCGATCTAGCCCGATTGCGCCTGGGGCAGCGAAGTCGTTGAGCATCTGAAGTACCGCTCCTGTCAGAGGTCTTGTGACAATGAGTTCAGTGAGAAATACATCCGTACGGATAAAGGAGTTGCCACACTCAAGTGATGTTTTAATGAAGGATATAAAAAAGAGGTGCAAGCTTTACTCATATTCTTTGTATTGGTACCCCAATGGGGGCCGAATCCCAGGTTGATTGGCAGAAAGAAATTGCAAGCCGCGTGAGCCTTGCTAGATTGGGTATTATTTGATCGGCCGAGCCAAGAGGTCTTGGAGGCCAGATAGATCAATTGTGCATGCGACTGGGGTGTTGAATTGGCTGAAATGTTGGCGAGAATACACGAAATAGAATTTGCAGACAAGCAATTGCTAGCTAAAGAGCCTTCAAAGGAGGTCGCGGAGGCCGTTGTTATGGCCGAGAGAAGTATTCAGATTATGGACGGCTATTTTGCAGATTCTTTACCATGGAGGAACTGAGCAAAACGGGGGCTACGCAACTACGCGTCCACGCCTATGAAGCTACATTACTTGCATCGAAGGTTGCCATAGGCTGATAACTTGCATATGAATTACACGAATCCATGAGAACTACCGCTGAAAAGGATTTGCTACAGCGGTGTAATTTTTGTCGTACCTGCCGCACCATTCAGTCCTCAACCCAGGAAACCGAGAAGCTGCATATAGTCTTAGACAGCAATCCTACTTACTATGGACGGCCTCCAAAAGACAAGTTTTACCGGGATCCATATACAAGGGCAAACCTGATAGGGATAATACTGCGGTTTCGAGAGGGACGAGTACCAAATGGCCGCACACTTACCTGTGACTAGGTGTCCTCTCTTTGTTTCAGTTACAGTTTGCGCTAGGGGCCGAATTATATGGCACCAACGAAGATGAAAAATTACCCGAGGTGACTAAGACCAGTTTCTGCTCCCACGATTGACTGGATCCCTCCATCACCGACGTTACAGCGGTCACGTTTAAGAGGGCCATCAACGATTTACTACCACAGGGTGAATTTTGTCCTGGAACGTGGACCATCACTTCGCCAAAAGTGACAGCAACATCAGTGGATCGGGACTTGTGCGCCGCCGAAGTAAAAATCCCGTCGGGTGGACAGGCACCATAGAGAGTACTGGGGGTGTAACGATACAAGATTAGAAACGAATTTACCATGGGCTCTCCAGCCTGTAGATAAACCGGCTGCCATGAGGGGTATTTTGGAATGCATCCAAACCATTTCTGACCTACTGAACCTAGTGGCTCTGCTGTGCCTCTCCAAAAAGCAACCACCTCAAAATTTATGGAATCGCAACCCAGCCGGCGGCCAACCTCTAAACCAGCTGAATGAGGGTTCTTCGGAGGGCTGTATCAAGTTTGCGAGGAAGTTTGGAGTGATTAAGATATCCTGGCGCCTACTGAGATAATAGGGAGATGTTGGATCAACTGAGTCCACACATCGAAAAATGGGCTGGGCGACGCGACCTATCCATTGCAGGAGCCTGTAAACAAACTAATATACAGTTTCCTGCTATTTATTTGGTCTGGGGTAGCGCCAACAGAACCTATGTCCATAAGGAGGCTAGAATACTCATCTGCGGACCTCGAGGTCAAGGTTGGGAAGATAGTAACAGCGATTCTACTCAGTACCTTGCAAAAAGCTTTGTGCTCGGCAGATTCGGCCAATTTATTTACCAAATGAATAATAACGTTGATGGAGGCCTAATTCGCTGACACTAGGATGAGTGGGCTTAGTTACTTGATTGAATTTTACAGGGGCATCATGATTGCAAAGAAGAAAGTGGTTCAATGAAATCGCAAAAGGAGGAGTTTGTCCATGTTACGCATTGTCCTGGTGATGAAAAAGTGACATTTGGATTTGCATGCAGCATTGAATTTTGCTGCACAGAAGCAACTTTTCAAAGTAGATAGCTCGTCACTATGGCAACGGTAGCCTAGGCCGTAAGTGGTTGTTTGATGCCTGACCGATGAACAATAGCAGATATGAACTGACCGTTAAGAGTATAGCGGAAAGATAAAGGAACTCCGTAGGAATAATTTCTGAGATGAATAGATTTTCTCTTGGAATCGGACCAAACGAATCGATAAACAGAGTGTAGTGACTCAGAGAAGTCGACTTATCTGGCGTGGTAGCCACAGAAAGAGGAAAGGAAAAAGTTGCAAATGTTCCTATGCGTGGATTTGACTTTGTTGTTGTGGAATGGTCCAAGACTAAATCTGTATAGAAGGTTCCGAATTTCAGCAGGAATGCTAATCAGGGCAGAAAATGTAAGAGAGAAAGCTTCAGAAGCGCGGCGGATTGGTAGATGGCAACATAAGAATGTGGCAATTTGAGAGACGGATTTAACAGTTGGACGTATGCGTCAAAAGCAAGTTTGACTGAGCTTTTAATGAATTCGTTTTCTCTTTTGGTCTATTTTGCTGCCAGTGAAACGAACACTAGGACCAAACCAGAGGACGGAGTTAACCACAACTACTAAAGCGGGTAAGAAAAAGAAAACCAGTGTTCGCGCAAATTATTTGTTTAGTGGTTCCGGCCGACGATAAGTTTGTTTGCAAACTAGGGAACGGGGTCTAGTGTGAGCGACTTGATCCCGGAGGGGCAGCGATGCTGAGAAGTAAACGAATTTTTAGGCGTTGACCACCTGTGGAGTGGTTCAATGCTCCAACCTTGTTAACTTGGTCAGGTGATGAATCGAGATACGGAATATTGGTCAGCTGCGCCTACAAAATGTCACGCTGAACACACCAGAGAGAAATTTTGAAAATAAACGTCAGTGGAAAACCTTAAGCCAGTAGAAAGTCTTTAAGAGAAGAGGAGCAGCTTGGAGTGCATATTGCCAATGAAATGTGGCTAACCCAACCACTTTCCATCGACGGAACAAATCTCAGTCTGCCCAGTTCAGGATGTTTTTGTAATTTTTGTGACCATTATTAAAATTGGCGCTGTGAGGAGGCACCAGCGATTTGATTACGATCAGCATCTTGCCGGCGCGGTTTTTAAATTTGATTGAAGATGAGCGGTGCAGCTGAAGAGCGGATTCATGTTTTGGGTCCAAGGCGAGCAGCTTAATTTCTATGTTTGCTTTTACCTGCCCAAGGGCAGTGTCTGAGCTTGACCAGGGTGAAACAGGTTAGTAGGGTAGAATACAACCTGGGTAAAGTTATTATGGGAGAAATCGGAGGAGGAGTTGAAATTGCAACTGTCTCAATGAGCTCATCAAACAGATCAGTGAAAGTGGCGGAACTCACCGGATTGGGGCCGACCATTTGGGGAAGAGCATCTAAAATTGATAAAAGGCCAATGGAGAAATCCTAAGCTACGGCTTAAATGTGGACAGGAAAGTCGTTAAAACGTTCAGAAGCAGACCAGGAAATAAGATGCGGAATCTTGCCGAACTACCTGAGATTAAAATCGGAGAAAGCGTCTTGGAACTTGGTAGTTATTTGGACCTAGGACTCGGAAATGAAGACACTGGTTGCAGCAGAGAAAAGAAAGAAAAATGATCGTGTTAATTGACTGTGCAATTCGGCATATCAGTGGAAACGACTAAACATAGTGGGGTACATTAAGCTAAGAGGAGCAACTAGGACGTTAAGGTACTTCTGCTATTGGCGAAAATTCGGATTGTAGCTGATAAAACAACATATTCGGATCCGTTTTTATTGATTGTTGAACGCCTGGGTAAAGGGAGGGGTAGTACTCCAAAATGCCTTGGAGTTCAGCAACAGGAATGAGAATGAATTTTGATGTTGCTCAGAGCCCAAACCAGCATATGACGCCTGGCCCAGTCAGGTGTGGAGCTTTCTTTTTAAGGCTAAGTGGGAGGTGTCCAGCATACTAGTTGACCATTTTTGATTGACAGAACGTTTTTAGTTGTGCAGGTTTTGAGAGGACGATTATTCCAAGTGAATGCTTATTTGGTTAAAAATATTGAGCAGCAGTTTCTTCCGGTAAAGTGCCAAGAGGACAACGTGAACGCTACTTTGTGAATCTGCAATGTTTGTGCATTCTCTTAATAGTTGAAAAGCCTCGCATAACTTGTGTTTTGTTGGAAATACAAAAGTAATATTTGATGTTAGTCTGCAGAACTAGTTTGGCACCAGGCTTAACAAGATGGATCTCCTCTAATATCTGACTTTCGCAATGCCTTCCAGTGGGTAATTGGTAGAGGATCTTTGCAGGTTTTCAATAGCTTTTCTATCGTACAGGTGCACTTCGATATACACAGTAACTCCGACTTTCAGGAGAGGCCTAGCATGGGTCATACATGCCCAGCTTGCAATCGTAAATGAAAAGTTCTGTGTATCAGTCCGATATGCTTATGGTACCTGGAGACTTTCATGTCAGCAGGCTGTGGGATTTGAAGGTGGGGGGACAGTGTCAATTAACGTTTAGAATTAATGACTCGGATGACCTCTAGGGCTGAGATCCCTATGTGTAAATCGGTTGGATCACAGAAGTCTTCCGCGGGAGGAATAATAACTGCACCTCATAAACGAATCAGATGAATTTATCAAATGGATCAGCACATCAAGGCCTCAAAATCTGGGAGCTGCTGGGTGTAGGGAATCGGACCTCGTCGGCGAAAGGTCTTCATATTTTCGCCGCGGAAAATTTTGGAATAGCGAAGATTGATGGTGCGCAGATATTCACAGGTGAATAAGAAAGAACTATAAGAGGAAAAAGTTATCTATAGTCAGTGGTGCCGCCAAAAATGCGTTAAACGCTTGAACTACTTTGTGATGGTGTTGAGATAGAGAACTGGCTAAATTTTATGAGCAATCTGTAGGTCCCTTCTTTTCATGAACTTTGCCGAACTTCTAATACATTAGTGTTATCCGCGATATTGAGCGCCAATTTATGGATAGTGCCGTCAAATTACTATCTTAGGATACGCACAACGAGGTTTATCTGAAACTGCAATAAAAAAATCTGTCACGTTATTACATTTTGCTTGTAGATTGAAGAGTTCGGATTGCATACGAACGAACTTATTTTGTTTATGACCAGCTGATGGGCACCATTTTGGGGTAAATAGATCCAGACATTCTTCTAAAATGGCTTACGATCAGTTGGCTGTAAGGCAGAAATTATCCGTAAGAAAAAAATCTATTCAACTTTTGAGAGCAAACCGGAAGGATTTTCAGCAGGCTTTTTGAAAAAGCTTATCCAGGGGCAGTTTTCCTTTAGGGGTTAGAGGCAGCTGAAAAGCAGGAGCAAATTGATGATTGGCCGCATCCTGAGGGATTGCGCCTAACATTGTTTGTAGCTGTGGTTAAGCTCAATAAGAAAAGCAAGTCGTACGTGTCCTTACACATGGTCTGAAGTGTTACACGTCGAGTCCATCCCCAGACGCGCCGAATTCAGGAAAGGCAAGAGGTGACGAGGGGATGAATACGTAGATGAACACTGAAGTCCTAAGTTGTAAGATTCAGGCATCCAACGATGCAACTAAGCAGGTCAAAAACTTAAATTACTGGAAGGAAGCTGTCGGAGTTCAGACTAGGACAGAAACAGATACAACTTGTCGCAGTTCAATGCCAGGCCACTCAGGATTATCAGTAGCGTCGAGAGTGCAGTGAAGTCAATGTGTGGTCCTGAAATTTTCCTTGACTTTCACCAGGCATCTCCCTCTTCTTTGGCAAACTCTGCTTTCGAAGAAGTGAAAATAACCAGCTACGCTAATTTCGTCCATGCAAGGGGAGCATTTTAGTCGGGGTTCAATTATTAGAATGGAATGTTAATAATGTACGACGGCAGATCGATGCATGTAATGCGATTTGTTTGTAATAGAACCAGCAATTACGAAAAGTAGCTCGAGGGTTAGTAACCACTATCATCCCCTGAGGACCTTTAAGAATTCCGTTAGTAGTTCTTAGACCACTGTCTGTGCAGCGAGTGGTATTTTCGGCGTGGGGGGAAGGAACAGGCAAAATTGCATAACTGGTTACATTGGAATCTAATATGATCATGCATCAGTCGAAGCACGCCACGGGTAGAATGCAATGCTATGCCATTTACGGAGTCGTAAGAGGTAATTTGGGAGTGCGTCTCTCTATGAGTTCGTCTGCGGTCTGCGGGTAGCACAAGAAAATGCGGTCATCTTTGTCGAAAACGAGAACGTCGGTAGAAAAGCGACTAGAGGAAACAATTGGCTAGGCAGAGGAGGCGGTAGAAAATGAGAATGAGGTCCGGGAGTGGAGACAACATTGTGTTAACGAGGGTAATTTTCCACACCTGATTTCTACTATGCTCTGCAAGAGCGCCCCAAGTGACAGTTGGAGGTATTGGTGTAGCGCACATGTTTTGACCCCTTGCTTGCTGCTTTCTTTTCTACAGAGCCGCTGCAGCTGGAATTTCTATACCCTGTGGATCCCGCCGTCATTCGTTAATTTGGTCGACCACAGATGGCATCTGAAGTACGTGGGGACATCACTTGAGCTTTTAGGTTGGACACAAGATGGGCTTACCACGACTGAAGATGTGTGACGGGTCCAGCCGAGGGCTTTTAGGGACAAACCAGTGGGTTTATGGCCGGACAGTGCCGGATATTAGACGTCCGGCGGATTAGTTCCAGTGAAACTTGAGGTTACCATGGTGAGGACGCGCAGTGGACCCTGTGGAAGACTTCGAGGTGTGTTGTCACTTCTTGGGGTGTGCAGTAGAGAAGACGGGCACAAAGTCTCTAAGCCAACAGTTACTACTTCAGTCTTTGGTGGAGATCGGGGTATACATTTTAACCCAAAAGGATGGGGAAATTTGTCTAACGAAGGACTCAGAGTTGCGAAATTCTTATAAGCTAATGTTACCTACGAGGACCTTGCTAGACAATGTTGCAGGAACTTCTTATGAGCTCGAACTACGATGGACCTAAACTGTGTGGAACCAGCTATCATTCACTGCCTGTCGCTAGGGCCAACAGCCGGGATATTTTACTGGATCTGATCTAGTGACACTGGTGGTTGATCATGCTCACATCCCAGGGAATCAAAGACCTTACCGATAGCAGGTAAGTAACTTTAGGAACTTTCAGTACAATTGTGGTGGTTGCGCTGGTAACCCGTCTCTTGATCTCCGCAACTACTGAAGCAAAGAAAGTGCCTATTGTCTTCAGATTCTTCGAGCCCGCGACTACCTAAGAATCCGCGATGTAGGTCATCGGACATCGGCCATCAGTCTCACACGCCATCGTACGCTAGTTGATTATTAGGCGTCGCGCAATTTATTTCCCAGAGTAGGCAGTCTACCAGGGTTGCATCCAATCAGATGGTCTGCAAAGAGTATGGCAACTCATTGGTTAGAATGTACGATGTGCAGGTTGGTGTTTTAGTGAATGGGCACATTTGGCTGGGAAATAGGTTAAAGGTGTATGTCAACTTTTATCATTCCACCCTCATCGGCCTCAAGCCAAATCACTGTTTGCAACGGCAGATTTTTGAAACAATAACCGTGAAAAACAAGGAAACGGATAATATAACGTGGAAAGTGTTCAACCACAGGGTAAGCCCGAGGGCTTCCAGTTTAGACTAAGCTGCCAATTCACGATTCTCAGCAGCATGTCAAGGACAAGTGTTGAAATGACGAAAAGTCACTGTTTCCCATCATCGGATAGAAACGAAGGTACCTGATCTAAACTGGACACAAAAATTGCTACTTTATCAGATCTGATGCACTAGGGCTTATCGCGAAATGACAATCGCGAGTGGGGTATAAGAGCAATATTCGGCCAACAAGTAGTAACGGTTAATAAGCAGTACTAGAGTAGCCAAGCCTCAGTATTTGGGAAGAGTAAACCTCAGTGCAAACATTGTAAATAAACACAGAACTTGCGTCGGGCCAGGCAATAATTGGAAAAGCTAAAACAGGAAAACTCGAATCAGTGTCCGCCATGAAAAGAACTTTAGAGGGAGCCAAAGCTGAGACGCCACCAGTCTGGGTAGGTTACTGAAACACAACTCGTAATGATCACGCACTGGCGCGGATATTAGGAGACAACTAGACGCGGGTGAGGGATTAATCCGGTTACGCTATGGAAAGTTATTTCTCATTGGGGCTGACATGAAAGTTCTTCTCCGGAAGCCTCTTTGAGATTGAAAAAACTGCAACCCTGACAAAGTATTAACTAACCAGACCATGTACACAATGCAGTGCATATCCTATTTAAGCTCTTTTTGTTTGAATCTCGTTATCTCCGCTCTAAATTAACCTTAAACCTTTCCACGTGAGAAGCGTTCAGACCCGCCTTGTGACCAGGTACACGTCAGCTGGACAGCTTATCTGCAACGGCATGTTGCGGAAAATGAATTTGTCCCTTCGGATTGCTTGTTTAACCGAACGTTGAACACTCAACGCGGTCGCCATTTGTGCGTTGCCTACGCACTCCTCGCTCGCACGCTCCTGGTAAAATATACCCAATCTTTCACCGCTTCTGGCTGTCTTCTCGTTATATCGGTTGAGTATCAGATTTGCCAGTATTGCAATCATACCGAGCCGAGTAAGGGTGACACACAAGTGGTCACAACGGATAAGGGCAAGGAAACTTAATACGAGATCCGCGCTAACACATTCGGTTTTACGATTTGGTGAGTCCGATGTGGTTAACTGATCACATGAGTCCCCAGTCCTTTTTTCTAACATCCCGTTTGCCTTTTTTGCGGGCAAATATTACCGTTGTTTTTTTGGTGCGAATAGCTTCTGCGTGTTGGTTTTTACTGGTTGCCTTTTCTAGCGGCGTTTTTCAGCAAGTTTTATTTAAGTCTTTTTGTTTTAAATGCGCTGCGATGTCCGCGGAGCGGTTACTGCGGGAAATACGGCGTCTCAGTGGTGCACCGTCCATCGACGGCTCAATGTTTAGGGAGTTGTAGCTTCAACGGCTCCCGCCACATCTACCTCCCTTGCTTAGTACTGCCCGTAAGTACTTACTAGGGAAGACCGCTGAAATCACTGATGATATCATATCGCGTTATGGCCTAGGTGTCTCAGCATTAGATACGTTTACATCCCCCAAGTGACGCGTCTTGCCTTCCGCGGAAAGTTACTGTAAGTACCATAACCGCCTTGGAGGATTAGCAAAAAGATGTAACCCACGTTGCACATTCCCAAATAAGAAACAGAGAAACTAATTTCCCACTTCGTGATCGTGGGGCACGACACCGGGATATCTACTAACTTTCGCATCCTTAAAGCCAAGGATTTGACGACTAACAAGCTGTTCCCGGTGAATACAGGTGCCGAAGTTAGCGTAATACCCCAAGAATCGAGCAAATTGATCGCTGCACAGGCAGAGACGCTACTGGCTGTGAACGGTACCGATATCTACACGAAAGAACATCGTTCCCTTGCTCCCCATCTAGGCTTGAATCGTATATGTCGTTGGGTATTCCTTGTCGCTGACGTTCCCTTTCCCACTATTGGCATATACTTCCTCCAGCATTTTGACCTACCATTCACGGCTTGGCACAGGAAAATAGTAGACCGTCAAACGTCACTGACCGTGACCGGATCGTACGCGGCTGTTAACCAAATCGCGCCCCAGTACGCTAAACCGCCATACAACAGCCTACTTCGCGACTACCCTGGCATACTTCTACACAAGGGTACACGTCCTGCCGTAACTACTGAGGTAACCCACCAAATAGAGACCAAAGGGCCCCCAGCTTTTATGCGGCCTTGCCGCCTAGCTCCTGACAATTTCCGCCTAGCCAAGGCAGAATTCAACCACATGTTGGAACTGGGCATCATTCGACCTTCCAGTAGTCCCTAGGCCTCTCAGCTTTATATGGTTCCTAAGTCCAATGGCGACTGGCGGCCGTGTGCAACAACAGAGCACTTAACAGGGTCAACATTTCCCGTAGGTACTCATATACAGGACCTCACTTCGTCGCTGTCCGGTTGCAGGATCTTTAGCTGCATAAATTTAGTTGGAGCATACAATCAAATCTTCATGGAGGAGATGACGGTGATCATACTTTTTGGACTGCTGGGGTTTGTGAGGATGCCCTTCGGGCTCAGCAATGAGGCTCAAACCTTCCAGAGGTATATGCACGAGGTCACACGCTGTGTGGAGAACATATATGTGCACCTAAACGAGATTCTAGTAGCTAGCCACCAGAAAGAGAAAAACCCCGCTCAAATGCGTGCTGTTTTCGAGGGCATTAAAAAACATGGAGCAACGATTAACCCTACAAAAATGGAAAACCCGGCGTTACATTCTTAGGGCATATCGTCTCATCCGCAATTGTAGCGTCATTGCCGGAAAAGGTTGCTGCTATTCGGGGCTACCCTGAGCCTCATTCCTACCGGCAGTTACGGCAATTTGCCGGCCTAGTTAACTTCTATCGGCTTGTTGTTCCTAATTGTGCAAAAATAATTACACCCTTACAGATCTGTTTCCAGGAGTTAAGCACACGTTTACGTTTCCCGTAGCAGCAAAACAGGCGTTCATTTCCATGAAAGACGTTACCGCAGAAATAGCGTTATTCAAACCTCACGACTCTTCGGCACACATAGCTTTGATAACCTACTTCTCAGCCACTGTAGACAATGCTGCATATCGAAAACACCATAAAGGCTGTTGGGAGCCTTCAGCTTTTTTTCCAAGCGGCTGCAACCGGCAGAGTCTAGATGTAGCACGTTTGACAAGGAAGTGCTCGTCGTCTACCTAGCACTCCGGCACTTCCGGGCACGCATTAGAGGGTCGCCCGTTCAAGGTGTTTAAGATCAAAAACGGCTGATATGCGCACTGCATTCAGCTTATGACCGGTACACGCCAAGCGAAAGCTGCCAATTATAATTTGTTTCAAATTTTACCGTAGATATTCGACGTCTCTGGAGCATACGACAACGCCGCTGGTGCATTTTCTCTTATACACTAGCTTCATTTTCTCTCCAAAACCGAGAAGGTACCTAGGTGCGACTGCACAGGCCCAGGTGATGAATCTCGGCATTGCCCAAATTCGAAGGGACAGCAGCTTAAACTGAGCGGTCGTGCCTATCACGTCACGGAATACTGTTATTCGCGACGTATCTCAAGCTCGTCCAAGGCCGGTGGTGCGTGAGGCTCAACATTATCCTACATTTCTGGCGTTACATACCCTCGATCACTCGGTTGTAGCTGAGTCGGAGGAGCTAGTGGCCAAGTGTTTTGTTTGGGTCAACCTTAAGCGCGACGCACGCCAGAGGTTACATGCCTGCATTCGGCGTCAAAGAATAAAGCTTTATCGGCGCAGCAAACCTTCCTCGTCTGGGTTCACTGAACCAGAGATACGTCTTCACTACGTACAAGTGGACCTCGTAGGTCCCCTCTCGCAATCTTATGGCTACATATACATACTCACATGTGTAAACCGCTTTACTAGCTGGCAACAGGCCATACCAATTCCCAAACCTACGTAAGAATGCCCCTATGGCGGAACACGAGTTTGTTCCTCCGGATCACCTCTCTAACCGAACGTTGACCAAACAGCGCGGTCGCCATTTGCGCATTGCTCACGCACTTCTCGCTCGCACGCTTCTGTTAGCAATAAACTCAGCATTTCTCCACTTCCGACTTTCTTCTCGTTGTACCGGTTAGGTGCTAGGGTTTTCTGTATTGCACATCCGTTGTCGACACGCGTCACTCTGCACCATTTATTTTCATCTAATATTTTACTTTGCCGTTATTCATAAAATCTCTTATCCAAGGATAGCCGACGCTCTGCTTATATCTGAGGATTCTTCTTTTCTTTCACAAGGAAGCCTATCATCCGCTTTACGCAGTTGTTTTTGGTGTCAAAATGGAAACGCCATGATGCCCTTGGCTTTCATCCAGATAGAGCATGCAATGAGCTTCCGGATAAGGTTGCGGCCGCTTCCAGCTTATAAATAGGTTGTCGACGGATATTTTTTCTTCCTCCTTTGATGCGCTTAGTTGATACCTACGAAAACATAGCTAATCACAGCAAAACCAGCATGAATCCATTGACAATGAGAATGATTTCTACACACCACGGCCGTTTTTGTCTGCCGCAACCGAATGCGCCTCCCGCCTAATTCTATCGTTTGCACAATTTTCACGAGCGACATTTCGGCCAACTCCAATTTAGGCTGTGTCGGGCAATACCCTTAATTTTCCATATATCTTCCCTTCACCGCATGCTATCAATTCAGTAAAACGTAAACGCAATCATGTCTATCAATGACGGGTCATGCGAAAGACAGGTGCATAGCCACCCACAAGATTCAAGCCTAAAGCAGCGGATCCCAACTGATTCAATGTTTCACCCAGATTTTTTTCGTGGATAATCATTTTTATCCGTGTTATTATCTCTACTTGTTACAATTTCCGTTCCAGTTCCAGTTAGATTACGAGACTGTACGGCGAGATGCCTGATCTTCCAGGTTATTGTACCGAGAGCTCCTTGGATCTGACGATGCTTCGACAAAACGAGGGTGGAAAACCCTCTTCAGCCTCTACAAAGGAGGATTCAATTACTGAGATGCTTCCCTCTGGACCATCTCCTCGACCCCACAGTTCACACATTGTCATCCACAAACACAGCTAGCAATGCATTGTCCACTATCCCTTAGAATTCGCTCACTGACCCCATCTCGACCACTTTCTACGGTAACTTATTCCAGCCATTCACCACTCGTGTAGCAAACGATTCGCTACTCAACCCGGTGGTTGCGTGTTCTCGCACAATCGTTTCCCCGTTACCTCTAGGTGTGTCGTTTCCCCTTATCTGGAATGGGGCTCTGCGGTGACCCCGTATATCGGCCAGACCCCTAATGATCTTGAAGATCTGTATTACGTCACCTCTTTCTCTGTGTCTTCCCATGGAGTGCAAGCCAAGCGCCCTCAGCCTCTGCGCATATCCCATGTGCCTCAAATGCACAAACCACCGGATACGAGCACGTTAAACCTGCTCCAGTATTTTAATATTTCCTACCAAATAGGGTCTCCATGCCTAGACACATTATTCCAAATGTGGTCGGACAAATGCCTTGAACAGTGGCAGAAGGACATTAGGCTTCCTAGATCCTACAGTCCTCTTAAGTTGGCGTAGGGCACCCCATGCGTTCTTGGCTGCCTTCAGATATTGCAGACTGGGTTTGAAGTCTGCACTCACGACTATCCCGAAGTCTCTCGCTTGCTGAGTCTGGTCCATTGCGACCTGATTCCCAATTGGACCCATGTGGTGAGGGAGACTTGCTTCTCCTTCCATGAGCCTCTGACATTTGTCCAAGTTTAACGGAAGATCCCAGCCCACCGACTACCGGCAAACTTTATCCAGACCTCTTTGGAAAGCCTCACTGTTTGCTGTCCCTAATAGTTTGATGTCGCCAGCAAACTTGGAATACGGATTTTCCAATCCATTAGCCATGTCGTTGACACACATAAGGAAGAGCAGTGGCCCTAAGACAGACACCTGAGACGTCTTGCTGTGTAGCAATCTTCTGTCTGATAGACATCCCTCGACTCACCCTAAAAGAAAGGCCCTTCAGACGTTGCTCTATCCAGTTATTTACTTTGGCATCAACTCCGAAAGCCTTCACTTTCTGGTTAAGAATCTCTCTGGTACTTCCTCGTCTTTCCGTCAAACAACAGCATGGTACCCAGCCGAAATCAGTTGAATTCCACAGGAAACGCATACCAGTGACCTATTCAACTAACCGCAAATCCCCGCACTTCATTATCCATCCTGCTTATCCATTAGGTCAACCTGCCTATACACCTCGACTGTCTGGCACACTCGGCACACTCAACCTGAGCAAGCCATCCCGGCAAGAGCTCTGCCTAGCCGGGAGGCCCACAAACTCACGAAGACCAACTAACCGCCGCCTACAATCACGAGTTGATTGGCCCACTGTGTTCATGGCTCCACCATCCCTCGGTAAAACAGTTGCCACATTCCAGCATGATACTAATGCCCCTCCTTATTTAGGGCCTGCCGCTTGTCCACCCTACTTCATCCACTTACCAGTCAACTCTAATTAGGTGCATTTCCGCCAATCCAACGCCCCTTTCCTTTTACTGCACGCCCAACTCCTCACCTCAACTACCAGTATCCTCATAATTTTGCACCATTTACCCCTGGATCCTCCCAAGCTACCTGGCAGACGTTAGATAAGTTTATTTCGCCCATTGAGCCACAACCTATCATGAGACCCCTTTACCAACTCACTCTTGTCCAGCGCTCACCCCAACTGCCTCAGCTAGAAAGCACTGCTCTCCTGACTCCCGCGAATTCCAAAATTAACGTTTATCCCCAAAAATGCATGTGCACACCTGCTAACCGGCTTTTCTCTGACATCTTCCAAAGCCCCCTCCCCAAAATTGCCACTTCGCCGTGAAAAGTTAACACTTTGGCCACCTAACACGGTCCCACCCCCGCTGATACCGCATCACCCACGCAGGCGTCCTCTAACAACCGGCTCATTAACTCCCAAGGTTCTTCTATCACCTTGGTCTGAAGCCCACAAATCCCTTAACAACGACAATCCCTCGCCGGTCAGCATACCTAACTTTACTGAAATTACTCCTTCATCAGACCTATTCACTGTCCGAAATTCAAATGTGTCCCGTGATTATTTGCCCCCCACCCAACCCACCTCTTGGATATCACGTGGACTAAAATGTTCCAGTGAATTTTCCTTACTCCTCTTGAACTCCCGCTCACTGACTCAAAAAGTAAGGGAGCTGAAACTGTTAGTAGATAAAAACTCTCAAGATATTATTTTGGTAAAAGAGACTTGGTTAACAGACCACAGCTCCACTCCGACTTCTTCACTGGCGGGTTATACGCCCTTCCAAACCAATGAATAAAATCGTGGAGGTGGTCGCCTAGCGTACGTGAAGCAGCAACACAAAGCTTCCGTTCTCCATCACCCACTTCTTCATTCTACCCCTGACATTTGGGTTCTGGTACAATTACCCGGGCTCCCAATCCACATAGGATGTGTATACCGACCACCAAACTCGAATGGTTCTGATATTTCTCGTCTAACCCAAGCCTTCATTTATCTTTCTGGCCTCCCCCAGCCTTAAGATAATTGCAGGTGACTCCAATGCCCCCAAAATTTGTTGGTCCTCTTTATCCGCTCCACCTACCCTACTCAACTTTGTTTCTGAAACACACGCTGAACGATGGACTCAGCATGTGACTACGCCCACAAGGTTCCATAAAATCTTAGACCTAGTTTTTACGCAAAGCACTCCTAATATTAAGGTTTCAGTGCTAAAACTCTTCCCTGGGAGGGACCACATAATGGTCACGTGTAGCTTCTTTCTCCTTAACAAACCTTCCTCACCCATGTGTGCCCGCCGTGCTGTCTCCTCCCATATGTCGACTCTTTGGGACGAAATCCCTGACGCTCTGGAAACGCTTGGTTGGTCCAGCTTCTTTTTATCGCCTGACACGCAGAGAGCGGCAGACAGCCTGTACGCAAAATTTCATTTTACTATTATTAGTCTGTCCACTCCGACCGCTCAACATAAACCCAAGAAGCCTAGAAGAGTTCGTCGGCTCTGGATGAAACTTTTGAAGGCTCAAAAAATCTTCAACAAAACGGGAGACATCCCGCTCTTAGTGCAAGTCAACCGCTTGCAACAAGAATTTCTTATGGAGTCCGAACTTAGGTTGAAAAGGCAGGAACTGCTAGGTCTTGGGTCGGTTAACCCAGTTAGGAAGACTTCTCACATTTTCAAAGCTCGCTCGCAGCCCAAATCATCAAATGTTCCGAACTACATCATATTTATTAGCTTACCCATCTAGTCCCCTGTAGACATCACAGAAGCATTCAATACATATTTCTCTCCTACTCTCAATAATGACAATCGGACACACTCTGAAATCCACCACATGTTAACTTCGGTTAGATTATCCTCCATCTCCTTCGACGTTGCTGGTGTCATCAATGTAATGAAATATGCCAGGCCATCCCACAGGTCTGGCCATGATGGCGTCCCACCAGTCCTATTTCGCACCGCTGGTCCAGATCTTCCACTTTTAAATCTGTTCTCGCTCTCCATGTCCGGCACTACTTTTCCGTCACAACGGAAAACATCCATTATTGTTCCTCATCACAAAAAGGGTTTCATGCATGAATCTGAAAACTTTCGCCCCATTAGCCACGCTCGAGTTCTATCCAGGCTTATGGAAAAGATTGTTAAAGAGCAACTGGTTAACCTCCTTACGACCCACAACCTTATCAACCTCCCAGCACGGCTTCCTCAGGGGCCGATCCTGCCTCACCTGTCAGTTTGACTTCTTAAACTTGATTGCCCAAAGCGCTGATTCCCGCCGGTCGATGCTCATAATCTTTTTAAACATGTCAAAGCGTGTGACTGCGTTTCCCACTCCTGACCTCTGGCCAAAATTAGGAATTATGGAATAAGAAATCCCCTCTTATCTTAGCTATCATCCTACCTTGGCGATCGCTTTCAGATAGTCAATATTACCGGTTGTTTTTCCCAGCCCTCTGCTATTACCAGTGGGGTCATTCAGGGGAGCGTCCTAGGTTCTCTGTTTTTCCTGCCATACATTAATGATTTCTTTAAAGTTATTCGTCATGGCACGCCATTCCTGTTTGCCGATGACGTTAAAATAGTCTACTCTTTTGAGGCTGTTTCATTTGGCTCCACTCTTGCATTTATCAATGAAGACCTAGAGTCTCTTGATAACTGGTGTTCCAAGTAGCTTATGAAGTTCTCTGCGGACAAAAGTTCTCTGGTAACATATAAATGCCATGTCCCTCCTGGTCTGTTCCTTAGCTGCAGCTAACTGCCTTTCCAATTCCGCACTCCTAGACCTATAATCATCAGTGTTCTTACAGTCCATACTACCAAAACATGAACTAGCATTGACAGGACTAAGAGATCTAATATGCGCAACAGTATCGAAAGCACCAAAATTTTACTAGAGACCCACCGGGTTCTCTTCCTAGCGATGATGCATTTGTGGTCCTTTTGTAGGCATTTCGAATTTTCTCCCACCGATTTTAGTATTGTCAACACCGTTTGAGAAGTGCTTAACTAAAAATGAATTTCAAATCAAAAATGCAACTGATTTATTAGTTCTGTGACAATAGATTATAAAACTGTTCAAAATAAAAGTACACAAGCCTTAAACATGATATCACGAAGCCTGAAAACGAGGACAGATCTTACTGTACTGAAAAATGCTCTTGGTTCACGAGCGTCTCAGAAATGTGCTTGTCAAAATCGTTCGTTGCATATGAACAAGCAGAAATTCGAGCAAACAACAAAATGCATAAGATACAGCGCCAAAGTCATTTATACGGCAGTAACCTCATACACTGTGACCCAAAAGTTGTTCTTCAGAGGGTTTTTACCAACCATGTTTCGCACTCCCGCCGTTCCCTCAAAACGTCACAACGCGCGTAATCCATGCGTCCCTTTGGCTCAATGACCACTCAAGTGCAGCCCCGGATGGGACAAGGGATCGAGGATTTTAGTGTCTAGGCCCCTGAAAAAAGATCTGGTATTCGAAAGTCACCATTCCGGACCAGCATTCAGCAAAAATCTTTCGAAATTTCTTCTGGATCACCTATTAGTTTCACCTACGTAGATTGAATATTTCGTTAAAATCCTGGCATTCATCAGGGTTTCTTCCTAATATCAACCACGAAAAAGTGGCTAACCTCAAGTTTATTGGACGAAGAAATACACTTCATTGATGGAGAAACAGAAGGAATGATATTGTAACCTACTAATTCTTTTTTGTCTCCCCATCATTTATCCGGTTAGAATTCTTCTTAATGGTTTAATGTGGATTAAGACTAACTCCTCCTTTCCAGAGATTCTTCCAATGGGCACTGTCTACCGGCTTCCAAATTTTAACCCTGAGTACACCTTGGGGATTATAAAAGGGCCAGAGGGTTTGAGTACCAGCTATCTTGTTATTCATCTCTCATTTGCTCCGACCCCTCTTCGACTGGTTAGTAATAAGCTTTGCGTTCTACACGTTGTCGAACCTACTAGGTTTCTGAATGGGAATAATACTTTATTCACGATCTAATGCTTTCTGACGAAAATCTTCAAACATACATGTTCAAGATACTGAACCCCTTAGGTGGAGATGGTCACCCCGTCCTACTTTTTGGTTACATCCTCCACTGGCATACAAGTTTATTTGAGGGTAGATGACATCGGGCCTTCTTCAAAAAAGAATGACTTTCTAACCTCTCAACTTGGGACCGCAGATCGAGGCACGAAGTTGGATGACCTTAGCCTTCGTACTGGAGGTTGCATCAGGCAGGCTCATCACCTGTCTTTCCGAAGAAAAACGGCCCCACAAAGTGTAAAAACTGCACCAGGGTCTCCCTGATCATTGCAAGTGGTTTCCTAAGTCCGAATTTACTGAACTAGAGGAAGACCAGGACGTACTTAAGCGCATTCACAACCTCTGTGAGAAAAGATTACTAAAGAACTTTGCAGTCCGAACGCTCCTTTCTCGAGCGAGCTAAGTCATGCCCGTTCCATCCAAATTTATGCGAAGAACAATGAAACCAGGTGCACTAACTTTTGAGCTTTACCTGGGCAACACCCCATTTCAGGGCAACTGACTTCTTTTGGTCTCGTTTGGAGTACCTAATAAGTGCACTTCAAATTCTCCAACCTCCACTGTCAACACTTCTTGTTGCTAAAAGACTGAAGGGCGTGGTCTCCTCTGAGCGGTAGCAGAAAGCCCGCTCTTTGAACTCTGTATTTTCATTTTGATGGGCCCGGATGAAATCCATCCCCGCATTTTTGGGAAGGCACATGAAGCAATGGTAGTAAACTTCGCCATTCCGTCGTAGAATTCTTTAGATTCGGGCGTTTTTTACCCCTTGGAGAACAGCAGCTTGTCGAAAGTCTTACTGAAGAGAGGCGACACCAGCCAAGGAGCAACAGACCGGTATCCTCAGCAATATCCTTAGGTTCACATTGAAGAGTGTGATCCCAGCAGATCTCTACGACAATAATCTTCTTTTCCCACAACAACAGCTTTCTTTTGGTGGGTCGTGTATCATAACCATGCTGCAAACGAACTATAAGGACATTTTGCATATAACGGAACGTGTAAGATCGATTGTCTTAACGTGGATCTCGTATTACGTTTGCTTCCCCTCAACCCTTCTCACCACTTTTTTGTAACCCTTACTCGGCTCTGTACGGTTGCAATACTGACAACCCAGACACTTGACCGGCACAACGGGAAGGCAGTCGGAAGAGGTAGTAGGTTGGGTACAGGAGGAGCGTGCGTGAAAAACCCAGAAACGGCAGCTGCCCCGGGTGGTCAACTTTTGTTTAAGCGAGCAATCCAGAGGAACGAAGCCATATTCCGCCACAAGAGTACACACAGCATCCACCTCTAAACGTGGGGGCGGGGTGAGTATTATACCTCTCCGCTGTAGCGAAAACCAGACTGCTGGAAGTGAATGAGCGCGAGATATGAGAACCGAAGACATTACAACACCCAGGATATACAAGGCTCTGCAATGAGTATGTGTAATGCACCGATCTGGCATGATATCTCTAATCTTGTTCATCGATCCACCTCTCGGTCACCTTTTTGATCAGTGTCTTTGCCTTTGATCCATTATGCATTTTTTAATGCTTCCTGATTCTGCATCTCTGACGAACTCTTGCTACCCAAAGTACGACGACGACCAAAATGACAACTGGCTCAATAAATTCCCGTAGTCCCATGACATTTTTATAAGCGTTCTAAATGCTTGTCGTGCATTTCCCTTGCTTTTGGCTGTCAACGGGGAAATACACCACTACCATCGCCAATATACAGAGGATATAAATTGTTTCGACTGTTAACTGTTAAATGTTTGTCTGGTACACCGTATTTTCCCCAAATGTATTTGTAAGTCAAAATTTCCGTGGAAATTAAGTTCTTATTATCTATCACGAGGCCTGAATGTCGTCCTCCCAGACATTTTTCACGGTGAAACCAACTTCCAAGGGGGACAGCCTTTTGTTTTCTGTGATGCACTCAGCATTTGGATCTTAAGGAGCTGATATCTCGAAATGGTTCAGCCGGCCTTTCGTCTCCTTTCGTTCCGCAAACAATAGACAGCAGTCCTGTCGAGATAAGACAATGCAATCATCCTCGAAGTCATGAAACTTCTGCTTCTACAGACGGCTCAGCTGTCCATCGATGTGTTCTAGGTCACAAGTGTCAGTAAAATAGTTCAGCCCCGGAGAATGTACAGTATTCCGCTTAGTACAGGGTGCAGTGCACAGGTAGTTCTGCTTTCCTCTGTATGACCCGTAATCTAATGTTTATCTGACAGATCACAGCCAAACACCAATTCTAGTAATCATAATCCACTTCTGCGATTCATGATTCCTGCCGATAAGGTTGCGTGTCTGCCGTCTGGCCCATCGACTTCTGAGTCTACTGTAAAGATTCCATTGGTGCGAAAACCTCTGGTGACCTAGTCTGCTGGTTGCAGGCATTAAAGGCAGGTAGCAACCTTCCACTTGTACACAGCCGTGATCTGAGCTCTCCTACCCCGAGAATTTCAGTGCCTTCCAGATTCTGTTTGCTTGCAAGGTTTTCTTACACGAGAGGGGCCTTCGAATAACTGTCAAAATTTTCAAGGCCTCCCCCAGTCCCTTACGAAATGTTGCTGTACTGGTACTCCGATAAGACGAGGAGAATTGTGGGTGGACTTTGATACTGAGAAGGCAACACCGCATTGAGGTATTCTGTCGGCAGACATATCATCATTTGGATGGAGGTTTGACAGTCCCTGCCGGCACTCTTCGAATCACACTCTGAACGTCTGATATCTTCCTCTCGCGGCAGCTAGTCTTTCAAATCTTCTAAGAGCAATACCTCCAGGGGTGGTTAGATTTTCAGAGTCCATTTGCTTCTGATTGACCTTCAGTATTAAAAACGGCAGTGTTAGTGGGTGAAACAATGATTGAAGTATATTCACTTTGGTATGACACGTTGAATTGTACTTGATCTATATTTTTTGTGGCTTGTCAAGTTATGAGAGTCAGGTATATGTCCATCCAGTTGCACGCCAGCTCTGCCTCACTAGAGGGCCGTAGGTCACTGCCCGGGAAAAGCTAATTTCAGCGGAAGGAATGGGCGGCAGGCAAGAAAATAAACACTGAGACTTGAACTACTATGATAGAACTTTACCGATAGTAAAGGGGCTACCATTGCGACACTGCAATAGGAGCTTATCAACAGCGCAACCAAGCTGAACAAATGAATAAGGATAACCAGAATCATAAGTACTTTTGGCAGCTTGCACAAAGCTTTTCACCAGTGCATCAGATTGAGGGTGAAGGACAGCAATATAAAAATGATGACAACCAAGTCTCTCTAGCCACTCATTGAGAGGTGTTACAAAAATGAATGCCATTTACAGTAAAAAATGCGAGATACACCTCCTCTACTAAATATCATACACAGAGCACCTTGGGCGAATGCAGACGTAGGCGAGGTTGTCCAACATACTTCTGGCCACGGTGACGTAGTGATCAACACCAGTGTGCAGTACATAATCAAGAACCTGTCACAGTATCGTGCTTGTGCTGCATGTTGCGATTCACAGTAAGGTGGCGGCCGAACCCAATCGAATGCTGTTTGCACAAGACTTATTTCATTTTTCAACAGTTGTAACAAAGTCCGAATTTCATTCCAGACACCAGTATATCGTCCGTAAAAAAAGCTCCATTTGGAAATCTTCCAAGTGCCCGAAATATAAATCTTGGAGTACTACTGACCGCAGTATTAGAGGAATCGCAATGCGTTCAGTGAAAGAAAGACCATCTGGAGTAAATAAGAGATTTCCTCGGTGAGCGGAGAAAGCTGGAAACCTTCACTTTTTATTGCTGTTCAGTCTACATGGCAGTATCAAAATAACAGGTCCGAAGTACTTACGTATATTCTGAATCAGTTCTTCCCGCCATATGGGAAGTGGCTTTAACATTAGGTCGTCTGACTTCTGGGACGGTACGGAAGGCCAAAACGTCGGCAAGTTGCATGCTTTTTACACATCGACGGTTGATATTGCATCTAGTCAGCGCAGTGAGTACAAAAAGCTCCCAAAACAGTCCGTTAGGGACCATTTTTCAGGGTACCATTTTACTGTGGGGTTTTTAACCAATTTGTTAGTGAAGTTGTAAATTGAGGATTTCCAGGTTTTCGTCTTTCTCCCGAGGATGAAACACAAAATAAATTAGTGATTTCATATCTTAAGTAACCACGACTATAGTCATGACCGCTTAAAGCCCTCAAATTCAAATGTGATGCTCTATGTATCGGGATATAGGAATCCGACGCGATCCATTATGGAATCAGACTACAGGCACAGTATGAAATTTATCGCAGTACATCTGACAGACTGCACAAAAAACTGTTCAGTGCTAAAAGGAAATATATTAGCAATATGCGGACTAAGCACTGTGGCAGGTTATGAGTATCGCATCTTCACTTGAGCTGAGCACTTGTACGGTAAATGTGGGGCAGTAAATGCGCAGTTTGTGAGTGAAGTGTTATGCAATCAATATGCACAGGGTGTTGTAACCGAATGACAAGGTGCCGAATGAATGACGTCAGAGACCAATCAAAAGTGTTGAATCGTGTCAGTGTTTTCCTGCTAACCAGACTGAATGAATGGAAATATCCGAATACACTTAAAAATGAATCACAACAGCGGCAGTTGGAACATAAGTCGAGTTCATATATTTTTACAATTAGAGGTCATCAAATCATATCATATTGCAGGTAGCAACATTTAAGTTAAAAACGAATAAATGGTCCGTGAACATTCACCACAACCACATCAAATGAATTCTGGAATGCTTGTGGTCTTTGGGTAGTCCCATTGCCAAGCGTTCTGAACGTCTGTGCATTAGTTCGTTTTGCACAGAATCAACGGGTATTGTACTTGGACCGATGTCTGTTGACAGTAGTATTAGACATATCGTAATGAACTTAGTCAACATGTCTCTGGTGCACTGTCCCATCGTCCTTGTTCAGAATTTTTACCATCTAATTTCCAATTGGTTCTAGCACAATCTCGGATGCAGGTCGCAAATGAATGCCATGCTGGTAGACAACATCAGCAGACTCTAATCATCGCAGATATGGCCGAAGTTTCCGAGATCGCAGCAGCTGAGCTGAACTTGCATGGGTCTTGACATGAGTTGCATTTCTATACTACTGCAAAAAGTATCCGCTCCTCGATCAAGCTGATGGGTCGAGTGGTTTGACAACGCATTTTGACGTTCAAACAATTTTTTTCCTAACCAGCTGAATTTTGGATGTCCGGGTGCAGTCAACAGATGAAGAAATCGTCTTCCCCTGAGCCAAGAGGTAATCATTAACGGTGAATTGGCTTTCGCTGTCTTCGGCCAGTGCCTGCGACACACTCCACGACCGACAGATTTTCGCAATGCAATCATGGTGGATTCGGCAGCGGCAAAGCTTTTGAGAAGTACACCTCAGGCCATTGAGAATATGAATCAACGATGACTAGAGTCATGCATTTATTCAAAAAGGGGCTACAGTAATCAGCATGAATTCTTTCTAAGATCACGCATGGGAGAGGTCGTGAAATCCCTTTTGAGAGCTAAAAATTTACTATATTTACACCATTTACGAAGATTTTGGAGACTCTCCAGAAACCATTGTCCATGTCGGGCCACCAGCAAGTTAGAGATGTCAAGGGCTCCATCATTTCGACGCCTAAATAGCTGGGATGCAATTCAGACAAAATCGGTGGTTCCAGTGATGGGGAATTACGACGCGGCTGCTTAAACACAGAATTCCCTGAGAAATAACAACTAGTTTCTCTATTCTGGAACGTTAGTTGAAGGATTTCGTTTATTATTTGCATTCCATCCTCGTTTGACAACCGATAAAATTGCAAAAACCATTGACATGATTCACATGCTAAGTCCTGACAAGCAAAAGGCAAAGGTTGGACAGGCAAAGAATCAAGATCTCGACTATCTAGAGATTGAACGTATTTGGAAAGATAATCAACATGAAGAATTTGCTTCGCACTATGCGGGACATCATAGTCGTATGCTGAAAGTGCGGTGGACCATCGCTGTATCACGGCCACAGGTGATTCGCACAACGACTTTTCTGGATGGCAGGTTAAACAGTGCTTCACGGTCAGAAACAGTTGGGAACTTACAGTCGAACAGGTACTTGCAAAGTCGTTGACGAGACAAACAAAATGCTAAAGTTTCACTTTGTGTTTGTGAATAACCCCGTCCACCAGAAACACAAACAACTGGGTGGTCATCCCGCTTTAAAACTGCATCAATACCGGTAGGCGCTACTGTGTCGGGTTGAAAACTCTCAAGACTAAGTGAATTTATCATCGACTGAAAAATTGCAGGTGAAACGCTGGATCCAAATGGCAAAAAGTAATACAAACGCAGGCCACAAGGAATGTTAATGGTAGTCAACTCAGAGCACTCAAGGTGTAGAGGAATCTTTAAATAAGCGTCCTTTGCATCCAAAGTAGAAAAACAGCAAGATCCACTAAATCTGGACAGTAAACCTTCCGGGTTTTCGGTAGTGCACGTCTGTTGAAGAAGTCCAGAATGCGACCTCGAACGTGTTTTTTGTTGGATTCCGAAGCCCCATTTGAAAAAGGTCTCCCCAGTCGATAGAATTGAGGAGACTCGAGTCAACAACTAGGTGCCAGCAATCTGTTGCGTATATCGTGGGGCCAAAATAGCACCGATACGACGATACACGAGCAGACAAACCACGACTGAGCAATGCCGGCAGTAGAAACGATTCGAAAGCGAGACCTCTCGAAAAGTGCAGCAGCAGCGGAAACGTATAGATCTCGTGTGTGATATAACAAAATCATCCAAACAAATGTCAAAAAACCGATATGAAGCGTCAACGGAGATATTAGGGAAAATAATCCATTTTCTCAGAAAGATCGATACGCTTCAGGAGCATTGGATTTATAGTCACACGGTAGTCACCAAAGATTCCCGTGATAGGGTTAACAATTGGTGGTATTTCATTTTCTGCCAGCTTTCTTCAACTTGAAACAACAGAAGATGGTGAGTAGGCTCATTTACACTAACTCCCAACCAGTCCACCGCATCATTATATAACTCACAGATTTTAGAGAATATGATCAAAAGATAGGTGAGAAATAAGAGTGGAAAAGGTTTAACGTTGACAACATTCACATGATCTGTGAATAGATTCAAACCGGATGAGTGTATTTCATGTCAATTGTCCTTCCGTCTGCTGTCTGTTCTGGGAGTGGTGAGTGGGCCACGGGGGCAGTAAAACGATCATAAAGTGTTTGTGAGCTCACAGGCAGGACTGTGTGGACAAATTGTGGCGGCTATCAATGTTAACTGTATGACAATCAGCCGGTTTGGAGTGATGACCGTGATCCTTATGCCTGCTGCGGGAAGCTTAGGACACATTCGACGTGTGGTTTGTCTGTGCTGGTGTAAAACCACTGCCCACACCAGTGACTCACTCGTTTCAGTACAGTTTGCTTCAAGTTGAAGAAAGCTGGCAGAAAATGAAATACCATCAATGGATATCTTAGTGTCATAATTTGGAAATGTCTTTTCTGCAGAATATTTCTCTACCAGGAATTTCGGCAATATCGCGAAGTGATCAAAAGTCAAATTATGTGGCGTTTATTTTACCTTTGTGTCCAGTCTCGTTTGATGGGCATACGAGCTGCATTCTTCGGACCGAAAAGTTGTCAAATGTCTATTCTTTTGACAAATTCCTTTGTTCTGTTGAAACACAAATCCATGATCTGGGGGTGACAGAATTTTGAGCCGGTTGTGGATGACGCAAGGGCGAAAAAATTAAATGTAATATTCGAATTCTCCGTTCATATCTGTCGGGTGCAGATTGGTTTTTTAAGTATTCACGTTTAAAAAAGTAGGTTGAACTTCCTTCTGCAAATGGACGTTAGATGGGTTGATCTAATATCTTCCAGAATACTTTTAGAAATATGTCACACACAACGGCACACACGGGTAGCTGAAATGTAAATGATTTAATGTCACCACGTCAAAGAATACGGGTTTGCAGATAGCTTTATTACCCCAACTTTAGGAGCGGATCTTGGTTAAAGTCGACGAACGGTTCATGTTCGCTGAATTTGATGCTATGCTGAGGATATCAGGTTTGACTAGGGACAGTTTCCAGGGAATGCTAGCAGCAGAAGTCTTGCTAAGCATGGGGCTAATTGGTGGTGGCAAGAAGCCTAAAAGAGAGTGGAGTATTTAGTTCTGTAATCGTAGTACAGAATTCAGCAACACTAGTAATGATACACAGATACGGGTTACCCATACCCGCTGGATTGACTGCAAATCGAACTATGCAAATGGTGATAATGCGAAGCCCATTGCAGCTGCGGACCACGTTGGGATTTACTTACAAATCACCCTTTTACATACAGAATAGAGGAAATCTCGACTGGTGGAATGCATTCGATTCAATAGCATTAGGAGCGTGTTTGAACTTTACCATCAACTGTTGCCAAGGTTTTCATTGATTTGTTCTCTGGGCTGGCTATAGCTAGGCTGTACCGTATTGCATCACGTGACTTGCACGTTGCCTCATCACAGACAGCCTGTTTAATAATAGTTTTATCGTGACTCCCGTGAAAATACCGACAGACAATTCCTATTTTACCTTTCTTATGATGAAATGGGGACTCCACGATGTACTCTAGAACCTTCTTACTGAGCTAAGTTATTTTAGAGCACCAGAGATAGCCGGTATCGTTGCTTCTTTAAACGTCATTCCCTTATTAAAATAGGGTTCGCGGAATGAAATACCAAAAGTTAAATTAAACCCAGCCTAACAATTACCTGAGCTAAGAGAGGCCAGACAAAACTTTCCGAGGGATAGGTGAATTCGGAGATTACCACAATGATTAATTTTCCACTAATTCTTGGAAATGTTAAGCAGAAAAGTGCTTTGTTTTCGAGCAGACAAATGCGTCAGTATGAGGCCGTGATTAATAGAAGGACAATCCTATTACGGTGCAAGTGAACATCTAACCATTTCGTCAGTTTTGTGACAGTTGAACGGGTTAGCGATTTTACTTATCGGCGACTAGATTTGCCTTGTAGAGCAAGTACACACATTTGTATCCTGATCGTTCTGTTCTAATGGCTAGCAGCTTCTTCCTGACTGAATTATCTTCCCAATATATTTGATTGCGGGCGTAATCGAAGTGGTCTAACATACCAGACACTATGATGTACTACTTTTACGTGAGTGAGGGTGTCAGCAACTGAGCAAGTGTTGATCGCTTATACCAAATTTTGCTGTAATCAAATATCTTTAATGAGAGACAGCACTGTGGTTCGATATCGCAGACGTCGATAAACCTTGAAGTGCATAATCTAAGCCCCCTACACTGTGTTTGAAGGGAATGATTAACGAAAATTAGTGACGCTGATTATTTGGAAGGAAAAACATACAGGGAACCAAATGGAACAGGTAAAGTTAGCGATTCCGGCAGAAGCAAGGTTAAATTCTTCTTTGATGGTTGCCCATGACTGTCTGGTTCATGACCAAATACGGTAGAAGTTCTATTGCTGTTATTCACACTCAAAATAATCTAGGGTTTTAAGGTCCATCGATAATTGTTAGAGAAACCGAGAGAATGTGTATTACGTGCTCGTGAGTCACAATTTTAGCAATTAAAAAACTTCAAAGAGGAAGAATATTTACGTCATATTTAAGAACTTCAGGAATAGTAAGGTTTCCCAAATAGCCATGATTAGTTGATGCTTGAGAGAATTTCAGTGACGTATTTTTCCAGTGCACGCAACTCAGGACTGCCAGAAACTGGAATTTTTTAACAACGGAAAATCGCAAAGGATTATGACAATAGACGAAAAGAAAAGGACAATGGAAAATATGTGATGAATGAGAACATTAACTATTGAAATAATTTGTGAGAAATCCAATGACTTGATAGATGAATGAATATAAGGACGAAATCTCACATTCTCTTTCTCAGGTATCCGTCGTCGAAACGGTTGAGGAATAGGATAACATGCAGTTGCCAAAAGAGGTGAAAGTATTTTAAAACTTACTGAGGTGCATGATGATACTGTAAAGCGTACATTGATTGTTACACGTTTAATTTCGCTTCCATTCTGTATGTCTGAATTGTTCGCTTCATCGCTTTTCTGTTGCGTGATCTAATCGTAGCTCGTAAACGCAAACACTCGGTTTTGCACATACCATTATGACCTTGAGACAAATTGGAAATACATGATTACAGCAAAAATGCAGTGATGTTCTGGCTGCAATATCATACCTTTGAAAACCAACAGAAAGTATATTTCCACAAGGGAATGGCGAACATCCCGGGGAATTCGTCTGGGTAGATAAAGCGCTAGTAAGGTGGTACGCCCGTTCGATTTTAAGATATGCGTGTGAAATTTGAGGCAGATTGTTAATTTCTAATGTTATGCGAAAATTTCCGGTTGAAACTTGATGAAAACGGCTAATATCAGCAGGAGTGGGGCAGAGAAATGCAAACCAGGGGGTTGCAATCACGGTATTGTGTTTCTGTGTTCTATAGACTCGCAAGAGTGAACTACCAACTCCGTTCGATTCTGGCCTGTTGTGCTGTTCATACAACAAGTTGAAGGGTGGTATACTCTTGTTAAAAAGAACATCTGGGAACAAACATAAAAGTGTGGTGTTGAGGGCAAATGACGCGAGTCGATTTAGAACATCAAATATCAGTCCTAAGTTCAGCATTAGTTGTTATCTCACGATTCCACTGAACATTTGTGAGCGGAGTACGCTCGCTCTAGCCCGGAAAAGGTGATTGTCAACCAAGCACTTTACTGGCAGTGTCAACAGGCTTTTTCGTAAAGGGACAATTTTTAAAATATAAACATAATAGGTAGGAGCCTGAAATAAAAATATTCTGATGTTCTTCCATACAAAAGATTGCCAGAACCCTTAGATATTAATTAGTATAGGCACACAACGAGACAAAATACGACATGTGCTAAAAGCCCGAGGAACCATGTGGGGTACCGTAGCTTCGTCAGTATTTACACAAGTGCTCGGCCAGTAGACTTTGAGTGCCAAAACATGTATGAATGAGTTGTTCGATAATCAGTGAACCAAATTAGCGGGATTAAAACCGGCAACGCTACTGAATTACCGATTTTGGCCAAGATGATTTTCGGTTCGCGAGAAGACTGTGACAGAAAACACAACATCAGTATTTGAGGACTGAATGGCGCACATCCTGGGATATTTACTTAGGTTAGTATCGATCTGATTTCTCACGGCAGTTCAAATGGGGAATATCTGTAGGTGAACCTATTAGGTGCTAAAATCAATTGGAAAGAACTTTAGATTGATTTAGGGCTAAGAATCCGGACAGTATGCGGGCAAATCACGTGATGCAGCCTCGTACAGCTTCGCTGTGGCCCAATGTACAAAACCAGAAAATCAGAACCTTGGCGATATGCAAGCAAGAAGTTCAAATGAGCCCTAAGTTTTGCTACCGCGAAGATATTCCGCCAATCAGGATTAATCGCATTCTGCGTATAGACACGTCCCGTAAGTAGACTTGAACGAAGGAACGTGCCTTCCAGCTGCCGTGGTCTTCACGTTGTCTTTGGTGGTCTGATTTAAGCTCGAGACATTCTAGTATATAAAGGCAATCCGTATGCGTACATTACTGCTTCACTAGTGGAATTCCGTATTACTACTTCAAGTATCAGTACTACAAAATCACCAGGTGCAGCGTACGCACATCCAATGCACTATATTATACTGACATCGCTTTCCAGAAAACCCCATAATATGCACCAAATGTGCACTGGAAGAACACACAGGTAACCAAACACCCTCCATCGGGCGTAACTCCAGGAAAACCTGTGACAAAAATTTTTCAGCTCGAAAACATTGGACAGAATTACTCGAGAGACATGAAAGGGGTTAGCCCATAACAGGAGGTGTTTGAACGCGAACATACAACATTAAAGCAAGGAAAGAAATATTTAGGCATTTTTACAGGTACTTCCTACTCACCACCAGCCCGTAGGTTCCAGCAGCACATCGATTTCTGATAAAAGAAGGTTTCATGAGCGTCAGCGATTAAACAGATTAGTGAACTAACCCTGGGGAAAGTCGCAATGCTGCATGAACATAGGACCACAGAATTTCGGCATATCCACACTGCTGGAGCGTAACGGAAAGTGTGTAGCCTTCGGTACAAAAAGTATTCACCAGTCTCATAGCAGCTTCCCCAGCCACGCAGAAAATTCTTTTCAAATCCCACCAAATACGGCTGCCTAGATTAAACATGGCTCGCCACAACTGGCATTCGAATCAAGCAATGGCTACTGACGGGAGGATTCCGGCTGGAGACCCTCATGTCCGGAGGCCACGACCGACCAGCTAAGGTTATTGTGACAACGATTTTATTCTGACCGACGGCTAAGCCTATTTAGGTTACAGTAGAAAGATAATAATACCCGGTACTAATCATCATATTGATCGAGCGCTAATGCATTAGTTTGATCATTTATCTTGTCCTAGATTGTCATTTTATGGAATGCAGCATAAGATTTTTAAATTTCTGCCCCTGTTATTCTTGACGGACCGAAGAATTGTTTGACCTAGCGGTCAAAGTCGTAGCATCCCAACCTGACAGTTGCTGATTTGATTCCTCTCACGGCCGGTCAAATTCCCCACGTGGAAGCTCACCGGTTGGTAGAAGAAAAAAGCTATAAAATTCGTCGCTGTATTCCATCATATCGCTAGCCAATGCCGTAAAGAAATGCATTTAGTCGGTCTTCTCAAAAGCTGCGTCTATGCAAAGCCGCACTTTCCGATACCTTTCCACTGCGCAAGTGTACCACATACATAGGAATTTACGTACCAGCTGTAGAACGACCACAGTTTCCACTCCGCACTACGACGCACGCACCACCAGTGATGTAGGTTATATATATATATATATATATATATATATATATATATATATAAAGGGTATTTCATAGGGTCCTTGGTTATGGCATGATATTTCATGCAGCAGCGATGGTCAGGTGGTCTAATTATCTGTCACTAAAATGGTCAATGTCTCGAATCCCAGAATCCTCGGTTTTCATGAAATAATTCACCACAGACCATTAAGAAACCATGGAAGCACTGTGCAGCTGTTTCATCCTTGTTAGGAATCATCAGCAATGCATATTCACCGCACCCGAACTAGGACGCGAACCCGGGACGAACGATTCTGTGTCGAATGCCTCGGTTTCTTTGGTGGCAGACAAAAATCCGCTGTCCCCCCCCCACTCGTTAATACACTGGATCAAATGAGACCTATGTGGTTCCAAGCCAATCCAAGTTTTAGGTTATGGTCGCCGCATCCCCCCCACCACGTATAGTTTGCCCTAGTAACTATGGGGCATAACTCTTCCACTGGGCACTTTCGTGAGGTATGTCATGGAGAAACCTGTAGAATTCTTCGTATCTCCACAGCTATTTTTCCTTTCGGCTTGAAAACGAGCCATAATCTGGCATCACTGGTGAATAATGGAAACTGTTTGCCGTACGCTGAGAGAAACGGGTCAAATCTATCCCAGTAAATTAAATCCTAAATACTGGCTCTCATTTCCTGGTGGAGAATTCCGATTCCTATTTTATCGCTTGTCTGCCTTGCGCTCTCACCCAAAGAATCATAATCAAGGAAGAAGCTAACGACAACAGCAACAACAGTGGAGCCGCAATTTCGACACGTAGATAATTTTCTGGCCAGCTGGTTTGATACTTTCATGCTTGATCAGCGAGAAAGGACTCAGTTTTCTCGTAATTCCTCTATCCATAGTCAAACTGTGCACTTCACATCACTGGGCTTACATGGTATGATTCGGCTATTTCTCATTTTTTTTTCTTCTGGTGAGCGCCTGTTTTCGTACTCGTTTCACTGTGACAAAAAGTGACAGGACCGGCGTGTTTGTCTCGTCGCTTGTTAGGTCTCCACATGCGTCACCCATACGGGCTTGGCGGGCACGGTTTCTTTCGGTCGCACGGTACACTTTGTTTATTCAACGAGTTTCTGCCGCTCACCAACTCACCGGTTGCCCAGATTGATTAAATGCCATCAGAACAAAAGACCTGTCGAGCTGATGTTTCAAGAGTAAGATATTTCAAATTTTGACCTTTCGCCAAGCCTGACGAATTACGCTTTCTTGAAGCAGCTTCCTTAGGGGTTTGACCGCAACTGTCATTACATCTTCGTCAATGTGGGTCTAATCAGGAAGACAGGTAGCTACACAAAGAATTTTCTTTTTATCGTATTGCTTAATTTATTAAGTATTTTGTATCAAAAGGCGCAAGTAGAGCTACAACTTTGTAGTATTATTACTTGAGATATGGAACTCGACCAACTACGATAGGGCGATTTTGCGAACTTCCAGTACGCGCTGGAATGACTCCAACAGCGCAGACAACGACATTAGTCTTATGATACTGTGCCGTTTCTACTGCCTGCATTTCCCAGTCCACTCGCATTGTATTCATCAAAAAGTTCGATGCTATTAGTAGCGGAATTGTATGTTTGACCCGTGGGATGACACCACACTGATTCATTCTCAGCCCGCAAACGCAGCCTGACAACTCTTAGATTTCAACTAGAAAGGTTGTTGAGGTGCGGGCTCACAGCATCAGAAACCATTGCAATGGCACTCACAAAGCTGATGTCATAGGAGTGTAACCGTCCGTATGGTTGACTTGGGTGTGACAATTTCCCAGAAGACACTGGGGAAGGGGGTATTTAGAAAGAAAGAGGGCTAAGATGCAAACTGGGACTATCATATCGTGGGTTCCGACAACCAATCAGGATAAGCGGTTCGGATTCCGTGCGTTTTTATCAGTATATATATATATATATATTATATACTGAAGGTTATAAAAAGTTTCTTCGTGGTAACAGCTACTTTGCTTAATCGAGTCTACTGCAGTTATCTTTTTAAACCGAAAACTTACATGTTGCTGTTTGTCATGTTTTTTATAATGAATCGTAGTTTCAAGTGGTTTTGTGGCATCGAGTTGGAATCGTCAAATGAGTTAAACGGATAAACTACGTATATATAGTGTGCGGCAAACCTTCTTGGCGGATTTTGGAGGATGAATATTAGGAATCCAAAATTCTGAAACGGGGTGGAATATGATAGGTAGAAAAATGACAATCAGACCAGTTCATAATTACCTGGTAACCGAGGAAAAAATCTATGTTGGAATGATACTTGATGTCAGTAAACGCTTCACTAACGAATAGACATGAAATAAGTGTGTGGAACTATAGGAAGTATTGTCAAACTTGGCATTCCTAATTGCAGCTGTGATTGATGGGAGTTATTATACAGCACCTAAATGACAATGATCCAGGTAACAGAAGTTCGTCTTCTGTTGATGAAAGAAAACCAACAGCGATTGATTAGAAACCGTTAGAAATAACTGACGATCGCCAACAGATCTCTTTCTCCAAGAGGGAAGAACTATCGTTTTTTCCAAGTACGTTTGAGGTAGCCGCGAATCTTTAACATGATTGTTAGAACTGAGAACAAAAACGGGAATCGCTTTATCAGATTTCCAATTTCATTTCATTAACGTGCCTGAATTAGAAGTAAGGACACAAAATTGGTTAACTACGGACCAATCCACACAACACCGATCACTATCAATTGTCCTCCAAAAGACTAACACAAAACAAGAGTAACACAGAAGCAGTCAACAAGAAAATACCATCTACTGAAAGTTTGTGTATTGGTTTTCGCATTAACAATCATCGTCGAAATTACGGTTTATATAAGGGCATGTGAACCAACCAATTAGACGGCGTTTTCCTCCCCCGTGATTTCCTTCTTATTTGATCAAGAATTAACTCGCTGATATATTTGGTTTCCCCGACAGCAATGAGGTTATGTCGGCTCAGAGTATGGTCAAATTTCCTTATGAAAATGGAGTTCTCTCTGACGTTCTATCTGTTCTGTGTAAGAACACCACCGCTGCAAAAGTGTGTGCGGCCGAGTTTAGGACATAAAAATGTTGAAGACACTAAATGCCTTAATAATAAATTATTGGAACTACTGTCGCATACGAATTCTGTGAAAAACACATGGCACAGTCGTAGTCTTAGTCCCAATTACAGTCTGTCTGGGGTTTGTGCGTGGACCCTCCAGTGGCGCAATGTTAACACAGATTTCCATTGGCAAAGTTCACGTTAAACGCTTGGATGCGTTGGAGGATACACACCGATGATGAGCTCTAACGAGAGCGAAAGTCGCGTCTGAAGTTTTCAGAGTGAGGTTCACCCGGTGGTCTGAAGTCTCTGCGCACGAAAGGCATATTCCGAAGGATGGTTAACCAAGCATAGGGATCGCAATCGTTAAAAAACCGCGACCATCTCATACAAAAACCAAAGAGTTTGAATTTCTTTGGCATTCGGCTTGGTTAGGGCGTGCACACACACATGCTGTATCGCCATCGGCCTCAAGTCGTACCCGACCAGCATTCTAAGCTTGGTGACCAATTAGGCCGGTTATCATGGGCCAAAAATGAATGACAACTGAGGAATTTTGATAGAGAAAAATGTTGTCACTCAGTCTAAGATTTGAAACAATTATCTACACGCTGTATTACCGTTTCCATGCTCTAAAATCTGCTTGGGTTAGCGCACGAAATTGAAAGAAACGTGTCTATTCATCGTTTGGACAGATCCTAACCACATAATTTAAAAAGGTGCACCAACAGGTTTGTCCTTTGTGTGACCGTGGTCTTTGAGCAGTAGTCCCACACTTGGACGGACCTTTGTGACAAAGTAGGTTGTACCATTTTTGCCGAAGTATTCTGAGAACAAAATTGCCAAAGGCCAAGGAGTGCGCTGACGTACTGCCGCAAATCCAGATATTCCAGGCGAGTTCGGAGTGCTTTGAATCATGATTTAACGCGGGGAAGCCGAGATTCTGGACTCACCTGGTAAACAGAGCAAGATCGTCTCAGTCAGTAGGAACATGCATTGTTTACTTGCATTTCAGAGTCTCTATACATCTATTCCATGTTTCTTGATGTCATCTCCACGACTTATATATTGTTATTTTGTTAGTGAACTTCCCATAACCTCTGGTGCTTAAATGACAAATTACTAAGTCCTGCGGCCAAACCCTGATTCCTGTCATGGCTTTAAATAATTGAATTATCGGTACCGTTAACGATTTGTTATATGACCTGCATTATTTGAATTATGTGGCTAACTGTGACTTCGCCCAAATCCCTGTCACGTGACTTGACGAAAGCCACTGAAATTATCAGAACTATTCGTGAACCTCTCTAAGTTCCTCCAATGCTTACGACTGATTCCCAAAGAACTATACTTTGAGCCCAGGGGAAGTCTTGGAATTTTGGGACACCCACACGTTCACTTGAAATACCGGCTCAGTATCGGTAACAGTGATGACGATTATCCGTATGATGGTATTACGAATGATGGTGATGGTGAATCGAATGTTGATCGGAATATTGGGGGCAATGAGTGTCTTGGAAATGTCTTTTTGTATTGACCTCTTGAATAAGTTTGTCGAAATTTATCAGTAAGGAGCTCACTTTATGTTGCAGGCCTTCATGATTTCAGAATAACCCACAATCTTGGGTTTCTTTTTTATATGAACTTAATTGCTATTAGATGGCAAAAATACCGCCGAATTTGAACTCTGGTTTCTAAAAATACATTCGAAATTCCCACTGTATTACCATACTCGAGAACTAAGCTGAGTTTACGCGAACCCAACATCATACACGCATGCACCAAACAAAATTGGTTGCTACTCTATTGTTGACATGCCGTCAGTAGATTGTCATGGTTTCTGAGCTTACAATGCTACGAGATAATCGGAGTTGGACTGTTGTCATCATAATGGATACGTCGTAACACTTGCACATTCGAATGCGCATGTCTGCACACACGCACGTACCCACAGTTATGCACACAGACACGTAACGAAAGACAACCTTCATTTATGCGACCATGGAGGAACTGGAAAGTCATTGTTGATATCAGTGCTTTGGCTCCTTCCACCCCCCACCCCCCACCCCTACCCCCTACCCCGATGCTGTGTGTCTATGCCTATGTTTTGGTGTGTGACAAGAAAGAAGAACGCAGAGACACAAGTGCATGAGCAAGTGAAAGACCGCAATAAAAGAAAGTCCGCGTTTCGAACTGCAACGACCAGCTAATTGAAATGCATCGGAAAGGGCAAGTGATCTACTTTTATACTTCGTCATTTTCGACCTCTTTTATTACTGTGAGATGTGAGTATTTTGTGCACCGGTCTCGAGATACTAACAAATCTTCGCGATAAAAATGCTCGTGATTTTGATCAATTAGTCTAAATAAAATTTTATGATTTCAGTTGAAATCAACGCTAATACCCTTAACACTATGCAGCCAAATGATACCAAATTTTCTTTCAAACGACACTTACGAAGATCAACTTTATCCACTCTCCCAAACGAAACGTACAAATTCGATGTTTTTCGACCCATTGCGATCAACATTTCAGCCTGTAGTTCGAATGGACAAAATGTACTACATGGAAGTGCTTCAAAATACTTTCCCGACACTGGGTAGGGAGGCGATTTGGGCTTGTAGAGTAGCGCACAATTTCACTGATCAAGGCATTCAGGACTTCTCAGTAGAAATGGTAATTTTGTTAATAATCAATCCTTGAATTTTATGCTATAATTGACGCAGAAAGGTCGTGGGGAGAGATTAGTACACACCTGATAGGGTTCACTACACGGCGGTGTCTGACGCACAATCCACGGAACTAACGGCGATTGTGTAACACACAATGGGCTGTTGATTCAGATATCAACATTAGGTGTGATCGAAAAAACGGTCATATAGAAAAATTACCATTTCATCTATTTATTTTTTCAGACGAGGAAAGTCGATACAACTTACACCTCGGTGAGTCCTTCTAACTGAGAGGCCGGAGGCGTTTTCTCCGTATTTTTTGTGTTCCATAGCATTCTGTGGGTTGCTAGTTAGGGGCTGATTTTCTTCCGTCACTACACAGTGTGTTACAACACGCAGGGACAACTCAAAAGAAAACAATGTACAAGTTTTTAGAGAATTGTTCTTGAGTAAATCAAAACTAATCATTCGTGGGATACCGATCGTCACTTGCTTGTGAAGATGCTTCACGGTCACAATGTTGTTCGGCTGTTAGGATGTCGTTATGATAACTAAAATCCGCGAGAGATTTGAACCACATTACGAACTGTTCATTCTGTCGAGAAATTGTCCTCCGTCGGGTGGAAGAAGCTTTGGAAGTGTTTTACCAAAAGCATGCTCAACCGAAAAGTTGTCGGTTACTTTTTATTTTCTATCAGACGACCTATAATTGGCCGTGATTTCTTTTTCATGATATCCCTTTTAGTCCCACTCTCAACCCATCTTCTGAGGCAATAGGTCAATCAGACAGTTTTCAGTAGTAGATGAAGTAATGCAATTTTCAATGGATTCATCTTACAATACGAGCGTCCAGCATGTCATTAAAACCCATAGAAACACTGTACTGTTGTTTCGTCGTTGTCAGGAGCAATCTGGAGTGTACTGAGCGCCCCACTTGCAATTGTTCGTCCCGGATTTCGCACTGCATTTCCGGCACGGCCATTATTGCAGTACTGATGATGTGTGGGGAGGATAAAACAACAGCTGTACAGTGCTTCCACGGTTTCATACACGGATTAGTTGGACACTGATACAGCATGAAGAGCTTACCGTAAAAATGGTTTCTCGTAAGTTACGATCCTACGGGAACGCGTCGAGAGGAAAAGCGTTATCATTTGGAAGGGTTGTTTTCTTCTCACAGTAATAGTAAACTTTGCTTACTTCTCGACCTTTGGTTAGAATGAATTTTTGTGCGTCCCTGTTTTGATTTCTAACAAACACACAGGGACATACAAATCCAAGATCTGGAGATGCGCTTTAACAAAATCGACCGCAACCATGACGGACGAATTACACGGGAAGAGTTTGTCGCAGAACTTCGTGACAACGGACTGCCAGATCATTTGGCCGATGTAAGTGATTGTGATCGATCAAGTATTGAGGCCACGTGAAAAGCACTGGTGTCATGTGGTAAGTGAGCGTCGAATGGAAATGCAACTGAGTATCGATTTCGGATTTTTATCCCTCGCGGAGTCGGATTTATGATTTGGTCAATTCCCGACCTTTTCGTCGTCGCAACTGTTTGTGCAAGAATATCCAATGCTCGAATTCTGAAATTGTCCTGTTCGCTTAACCAAATCGAGAACTGATGCCATTCAGAGCGGTTTCCACAACCTTTGACGAATGTGCTCTGATTTTGATCGTTGGCTCACAGCACAATCAACTCGAAAGCGAACGACTAACAAGAAAAAAATTAAAGAACTGCACACGGTAGAGGAAAGACTGAGAATGCGGGAACACCACTAAATGTGGTATTCAGCTGCGTCGTCCATTTCATGAATGTAAGAACAAGCATGACCACAGGATAGGTTGACTTCAGTTAATTTACTTTTGTTTCTCAAATGCATGCAAACATTCGAATAGGGACTGATGCTGAAAAATGGCATGACTACGGGCGCCTATTGGCTCCAATTCTCGAGTCGGAGAGGTCTTGTGTACTTCAACCTGATAGTCCAAGGGTAACTACACGGATCAACCCGCTAGTTGGAGTTTTCCTACCTTTTTATCACTTTTGGACTGGCCACCTCAAACCATTTTACAACCACTGCTTGCCTTTTAAGACAATGTACAATGAGGCATTGTTTCTTTGGGCATGTACAAAATATGGCCCAACCAACTTAACATATTCATATTCAGCGCCTGCACTAGACATTAAATCCCAGGGGCCCCGTGCTCAAAACCTAAACTTCGAGTTATAACGAACACTCCTCCAGCATACTCCACCAATGCCACCAAGACAGCGGTGTTCAGAAACTGGAAATTATCACAGATATTCTAACTTCAACAGCCAAGTTGCTGAGCCCCAACTAGACCCGACTTTTGATTGATAATCGGGTGTCGCACAAGCGCACCAGATGCCTCAAATTCGTAAATTTCATTCGAACCTTCCGTATCCGAGAAGACAGTTGATCTGCTATACTACAACCAGGTGAAATACCACTATCCAAGTAGCTAAATCCGTTCACCTCACCCAGTTCTTTTGCTGGAAGAACAAGGTTCAGCTTGCAGTCTATTCAATCTTGTAACCGCATTTTGCGCTTCTAAGGTTAAGACTGACTGGAAGAAATTGGCTGCCGACCTGTTTTTATTTGATCGTTATTTTGTGTTTGTTGTACACGAGTAGGACTGCTAAGATAGTTGGAATATCTCTACGAAAAGCAGCCATCTCTTATAGTATTTAATATTTTTTTTACACCATAGTCCTTTGTGGCTCTATACGACACCGATGGGAACGGTTGTGTATCGAAACAGGAGTACATAAATGCATTCTCCAAATTCGATGTGGTAAGTCTGAAATGACTGTCCTGGAATTAAATTAGTAATATTTTTTGTTCAAATATAGATGCTTCGCATCGAAGCATTATCATAATCTTGTGATATTTTATTTTAAGACAACACTGAAAATCCAAATCTCACGTCACGTGGAAGAGTTGCAAACTTCAGAGGTGTCTAAACACATTTCCGACAAATATTTTGGGACTATAAAATTAGCTGCATTGCACAGACAGTCACCTATGGCGATAGTTGAAACTTTTGGCATTTTGTAATCGTCAGAACTGTCTTAGATTCTCACGGAACTCTGTTTGGTCTGTGCTGCTTACACTCTACCAGTGCCCAAACAGGATTGGTCTTCATTCACTGACCTAAGACACATTCACACGTGGACTCTGATCTGGGCAGTTGAGTAAACCGAATAATATCTAAAATGAACTGTGTAAATCCAAGCGTACATTATAAAAATTTCACTAAAATTGTGAACTGGGTGAGGTCATTGTCTTCTTCGATTTCATACGACACCCTATAAGACGATTCACCATACGCATTGGATAACATAAAACAAAACAGACGCTAAACGGTTTCCGATGAGATTGATCCAACGTATCCTAGGTGAGAAAAAGGACACGCACTTCTTCATTACAGCACTTAGGTTAGGGAAAGAAAACTCGGTTTTTTGATTCAGGTTAATATACCTGATATAGGATAAATTAGAAAGAAAATCATACTGGTTTTGAAACTACAGGTGTCCAGATCCACATGTCCGTTTAGGATTAACACGTTATAGGCAGAATCAGTGTCCGTTCCAACATGCTTGTGATGGTTCGTCCTTCGATCAGATCGATAGGTATACGTGGTCCAGATAGACGTATCTAATTATCGATCTTTCCGAGGAGTGCCAAGCTTCGAGAAATTCCCTCGAATGCTTTATTCTACCTAAGGCAACGACATTCACGTTTTCAAAGTTGAACTTGCGACTTTCCCGGTCTTCGTGAACTGAAATTGGGGAAAATGGGTGACGCCACTTTCTTGCCAACTGGTACTCATGGATCCGTGTCCCGATTTTCTTTCCGGTTTGTACAGTGTACTGTTTTTTGCAGCCTTTGCAGTCGATCTGATAGACAACTTTAGTTCGATTTTTGTCAGCTGTCGGTTCTTTGGTCTTCGATAGAATTTTTCGTAGGGTTCTTTTTGGCTTGTGAGCCACTTCAATTCCATGGGGCTTGAGTAAACTCGTTTTCATTTCACAGATGTTTGATGTAAGGCAGAACCGTTCGTGTTTTGGTCTCTTCGACGATCGTCTCTCGGTACTGCTTTTTGTTGGTGTTTCATCTGATGAAGCTTCGTGTGCACCCGTTACACAGCAAAAGTTGAAATAAATGTGGTTCTTCTTGGTTCCTTCCCTCCGCAGTGATGTAGTGGGATTGTGCTCTCTTGAAAAGTGTCTTGATGCAGCTTCTCTTGAGGCAGTTTGCATGGTTGCTTTGAAATTGTAGGATTTGATATGCATGCGTGTTTTTGCGGTATTCGGATGTTTCCAATGTGCCTGTATTTGTCCATGTGACCAGTAAGTCTAGAAACAGTGGACTGTTGTCATGTTCTATCTCTATAGCAAACTTGATTTCCGTGAAAACTCCGTTGATGACGGTGAGAGTTCGTTGTAGTTCAAATCGTTTAACGATTACGAACGTGTTATCAACGTAGCACAGCCGCAGTTTTGGTTTGATGTTCGACAGGATGGTCTTCTTCGGCTTGTGCATCACTGCCTCTGCAATGAAGCCATATGTTGGTGAGCCCATTAGGGTTCCCCCCACTTGTTCGTAAAACGTGCCCTCGAACTTGAAGTATGTTCGCAGGCACAACTCTGCTAGTTCGCATGCACTGTTCGACTTCAGTTGTTCGCTCCATTGGTGTTCTTCTAAAAATACTTGTAGTGCCTGCCTTGGCAAACGGATGGGTATTGATGTGAAAATAGACACGAAGTCGAAGGAGATCATGATTTCATGCCCGTCAATATCTGTCCCGTGAAGTTTTTCCAAGAATTTCAAAGGATTGTTGACTCAGTGTTTCTGTCCTGTGATGAGCGGTTTCATTCGCTTACACTGACTTTTGCCCACGTAGAAGATTACAATTTTTAACGTGCCAAATCGTTTTAATGGGGAATGTGAAATACTGATGAACCCATTCAACACAGACCATCCTCGCCCCGTATGGGAGCATAATGCAATTCATGAAAAGTAATGTATTCAATACCGGCTGGTAATCGAAGTTACCCATCTCAGCTGACGTCAGTAATAATGAAGGCAGGTGCGAGAAATGAATGGAAAACAGTGCGAGAAAACCATAGCTGAACATGAAGCGGCTCTGGTTATATTTTGGAGGAAAAATTCACAGCGTTTTGGCACAGAGCGTGTATTTGTTGCTCAAACTGAAGTTAAAAATGAAAATCGATACAATCGATGATTTGCGCTTACGCACTTCTAACATATCATGTGATTCCATCCTATGGCTGTCCGGGATGAAATGAGGTTTAAAACTCAAATATCCCGGCCGAATATATGACTGGACCCATGAGAATCAATACACCCTCTAGAAGATGTCATTATAGGAAATTAGTGATTCTCATCGAATACGTGCTAACATGATGCATAGTTATGAGCAACCAATTCAAAAACTGCCACACCTGCGTTATTCGGGGAACTTGGGTCAGCTGAATCATGGACGGTTATTTCACATCTGTTACTTGTACGGTATTTCTATACACAATGATTTCCGGTTTAGGGACACGATACAATGAATGCAGAGACAACAGGAGTTCAGATCATGAGACAGAGATGAAGAACAGGAAACGCTCTGTGGCCGCTACACCACTGTCTGTATGCTCAAGTCTGATCCGTCAGTTTATTTCGTTAAAATGACAAAGTTAGTATTATATTTTTATCTATTCCTTTCTCCTATGCGTTTTCAGCTAACCCGACAGAGCAGCGGTGAAGACAAAAATGAAACAAAAATTCGTCGGAATAAAAGCAAATCTTACTGTCAAGTACCACATCCGGAATGGCACCCAACTAGGTAGCAGAAGCAACGACAACGCCAATATGCACGTGATTTCGGACCACTTTTCATATTCATACCGTTTGGTCAGTAAACAAACAACACGTGCATTGGTGTGCATTTTGAACTGACAGGTTTACTTCTTGTACTTTATTTGTACAAATTTGCTGCTGTCGTTGAGCAAGGGTTATTTTCACTGACTTGATCGGATTCTGATAGCTTGTGTGAACTGTATGGATTATTGTATATTAGAGTGAATTCTGTACATACGTAACATTCATAAATTAATTTTATTCCTTGGTCCTGAGAAATCATTCTGATAATTCTATGATCCGATGCTACTTCCGCCTCAGTCGCCACTACCAAATAAGGTAACTAGTGGCATTACTGCTAATAATACTATGACTGCTGTTGCCGTTACCACTACTACTGCTACCACTACCACTATCGTCATGGGAAGAAGAGGCGCATCGTTTGGCTACAAGAGTGGCGCAACATACACGTGAATCACGATTGCCAAAATCGATGAGCACTCAGGTTCGAAAATGACCTGTCTGTTCTTCATGCATCCGCAATGTGAGTCTTAGATTACTGAAATCTTTCACGAGAGATCACAAGGTCACAGCTGGGGCTCCTTTCCTACTGGATTTACTAGTGCAAACAGCCAAGCCGTGTAATCCTCAATCAGCTGAGTTTCATCTCCCCGGTCACGGAGAGGTTCTTCTAACAGATTAGTCATGAAATCGAACTGCTTGCCTTATATACAGTGATCAGAGTAGACAATTAAGGTAGGATGCAGGCAGTTCTCTTACCGAAATATCGTTTAATCATAATAAACTCATCATGAACAGATGAACTGAAAAACAGCAATGAAATTCCTCCCCGCTAGACCTGTACGGAGTTCCTGTTTGGTCTAACAGATATTTGGGTGATCGAAAGTTCTATTGGCTTCTAATCTTGGTTTGGAAAGACACGGTGCATACAAAATTAGGAGTGGTGGAAAATCCATGACTAATTTTTGTGACTCGTAGCAAAATATCAAGCACTGGATGAGTTCTGGATCTGTGAAAAATTACAACGCATACAACCCAAAATATTATACACGCAATAACCCAGTTACCCTTTACACGATCGTTCACACCTTTGTTCTAGGCGGTCCCCATAGTAAGGCTTGTCTTCAGAATGCCAACAAGTGCAATATCTTTGCTCATTCTGTGATGATCTTTGGGGTGGGGGTGTATACTGACTGCAAAAATGCTGGTCTTTGCTCCCAGTGGAGAGGTCGACTGACATGTGGATGACCAATCGAACTGAATTAGGGGTCAGCTACGGCTTACTCATCCCCAGCATCTAAGATCAACCGATTTGAATCGCAGGCCTCACGAAGGCAAAAAGCGAGTATTCCACGGCGATCGTTGGCCCAAAGGTTTTTAGCTACTAATGCCTCGATGTAGCATACGTGCTTGAAATGGATATTCGGCCACGCGCGATAACGCATGGATGGGGATCGATCCCGACCCAAGCTACGCAACCGAAGGCAATGAGAGGACCACAACAACTGGGAAACACGTTCATGCTTTTATCCACAAGGTATGATGAATCTCGACTGGCAGGACACATCTGGCCCAGTAGCGTTGGAAGCATGTTTGTACTGCACGAACTCCTGTCCCCACTGATCGCACTGGCTAGTCGTCTACGTTGGCTAGCATGAAGCTCCATCGGACTGTATCACGTGATGTGCGCGTGAACTCACTACATGAGGGCAATTCGCATGTGCTATTTACGTCTGTGATATGCGTTCTCCAAAAATATGTATTCATCCTTATCCAGTTCGTAGCTGTTAAAAACCCCGTAAAATACTATACAATAGTCGAGGGCTGTTAAACGAAAAACCTGTTAGAATTCAACGACCAACCGACTGATAACCAGTTTGCTAAGAACACTCGGGGCTATCGTCGCCGTCAGTGGTCGTAATGCGAAATACTGGTTAATGATTCACTGATTTTATCTTTTGTTTTCGCTACTATCCTCACATGCACTATACGGATGGGAACGATCGCGATTATTCCAAAGATCAAATATGCTTCAAAGAAAGAGACATTTCCGAGGTAACATACAAAATCACACCAGCGAGAGTGAGTGAGTGAGTGAGTGAGTGAGTGAGTGAGTGAGTGAGTGAGTGAGTGAGTGAGTGAGTGAGTGAGTGAGTGAGTGCGTGAGTAAGAGATACTGGTTTGACCAAATGACTGAACGTGATGTGGTCTGGATCAGCCCACGAATTTGCACTAGGGGAAAAGTCAACAAAGGTTATCCGTGATGAACAAGACAGCAAGTCAATAAGTTATGGGAACAGAGCACATTGTCATTTATGTCACATAATGCCAAAGATGACCACGAATCCTGCAAACAAAAGTAACCAGCTATCACTAATCCATCTTGCTCAAACAAGATTACCTAGTTGAGTTAGATTTAACTGAAATGTAGACACACTGTTAAATTATTCTAAACAACTTTCATGGTTTTTGTATGTTTCCAACTGATTCAAGGCAAATATTATAATCACCATTCATAAGGGATTGTAGAGAATATATTACCAACCGGTAGGAATGTTGCCGAATTCCTGTGCACTTTACTGCGCTTACAATTTGTGTCTTCGATTCCGTGTTAGAAAGGCAGGTTTATAAAAATATGTTGTAAAACGAATATTGGAAACCAAATCCCGGTAACTGATAGGATTGAAACTTCACTGGCATTTCCCTATTTGGTATAGGCCGATTCCATTAGGTGCCAATAGACGGACACAATGATCTCCCGTTACACGTGACTGACAAGCAAGCAACCCAAATCGGGATGCCTTGTTGGACGAAGTAAAAACATTGATGCCAGTTAGACCTATCTTTGAGCAAGCGTTAGTTTAAAACGCAGCAGATAATGCGAAGAAGGGTAACATTACTTTAGTAAACCGAAACATGAATGGAAAGTGTGCTGAGAGTCCGACAGCCCTGTGCAGTGATGCGAGTTTAACCCAGACCGGATAAGATTAGCCGTCGTCAAAAAGGATGGAAATTGTAAAAACTGATCTCGTAATGTGTTCATCCCAAGAATATCGAGGTCGTCCTTGTGAAAAAAATGCATGAGAATTCCGTCACAATTAAATTCAAATAGATGTGTGGTGACATCGGACAGATCAAGGCAAACTTCGCCTCTTCTCCGGAGCAAAATCAGTGGACTTTCATACGCGGTTATGGGCATGCTTAGTACAATGACGTATGCTTTGAAGTAAATTCATCATGTGAAATTAACGCTCAGCTGACTATTAAGAAACCGTGGGATCAGTGAACAGTTGTTTCATCCTTGTTAGGGATTGCCAGCAGTGCACAATCAGCCGGGCCTAAACTGGGCCGATTTGGCCGGGACGAACGGTTATGAGTCGAACGCAATAACCATTACGCTAGCCAAACAAGCTGTGAAAGTTATTTGTTGAATTTCACCTCTTGATGATATTGCACCAGTCCGTTCCTAGCTTTTCAGTTGTCAGTTGAATGTTAATGTCTCGTGAATGATAAGTTCACGAAAGTATATGATCTGCTACTGCTAGCACAGGAATATACATATATTCAAGCCATTTTAAATCGCAAAGATAAGCTTGCAAGACTTTTAATCGGAAGAGTAAATTCAGCGCTAGTTTCCCTATTACAGTTGTACATTTTTTCTGATGATGCCTGAATAATCTGTTTTGGAACTTCATTGTTACACGAACGGTTCTTTTAATGGTTTAATTCGCTTCCGAAATGTTACAACGAAAGAAAGGACTTCTGTGCTACTTGTATTGGAAGAAGAAGCACTAATTATGTTCCGTCGTCGTGACGCATGGACATGAATTTCCCACAGGTGTTGGAACATCTCCGACCCGGAATCTCGCAAGTGTCGATAACAAGCCGACCCCGACAGCTGGACACGATGTTACATTTTACAAGAAATTTGTGTACACGTCAACTAGATAGGACTATCATTGGCGAAATAACTTCGGGTTAATAATAATAGTTCCAAATTGTTTTCTTTTCATTTCCTTGACGTGTCACGTCTTTGAATGACCGATTTCAGGTAACGAAGACAGTGAAGTTGTATCGAACTGCGCCACTTGACCGACATAATTTCATCCCATTTTCTCATGGTTTTCATGAACTGGATGAGAATGCCTTAAATAGTAAAAAAAAAGAAAGGCCAATGCATCCAGAATTATTTCATGTTATTATTTTCGAATTCAGAAGAACTGAATCAGGTTCAGTTTAGTTTAGTTTTATTTTATTTAAGACTAGCTAGCGTACTTGAAACAGATTTGGTAAGAAAACTATCCAGTAAGGAAATTCAACTTTTGGGTCGCTGTAACAGCTGTTTCAAGGCCGCGACTTCTGTCAAGGTCCGCTGATATCCGTTCGTTGCGATTAGTCAGGGACAGGCTTTCTACACTCTTCTCCTAGTTTGAAGGACACGGTTCAACAGAGAAGGGAACTTTTGGAATAGAAAGAGATTAAAAAAGCATGCGCGATAAAATGTTAAATAATCGCAGTGTGGTAAGGCCCCCAGTGGAAAGGTCACAGAAAGTCGGTAGAAGCAGAACGTGTTTCATAATGACAAAAACGAAACGGACATCAGATCTTACGTCGCTCCGTTAGGTGCTGATGTATCCAATTTCCCAATGGTTATCACCAGATAGCACTAACCCTAGTAAGAAACAAGCCAATTGGAATAAACGCCAAATTTTTTGTTTATTAGACTAAAACAAATCGTTTAAATTGGTATTATCTGCGGAGTACTCTGAAGTTGGCTAGTTCGGCCGCACAGTATTTACTGACTTTATCATGGGGCTTCGTTCAGTTATTCGGTATCGACCTTTGATTCATGTTTCATTACTCCTGCAGAAATTCCACCTTATCGGCACAGCTACAAAAATGCGGTAACCCCCGGGATGTCAAGATCAGTTTGTTTCTGAGGGGAACTTTCATTCAACGACATTAGTCTGCTCCTTTATGATTCATCGGACTCGGTCAGATTTGATGTTGCAATAAATATCCTTTGAAAGAAAACCAATTTTGATCAACAAAAGAGATAATACGAACACTTAATTACCGTCAAAATGGCTTAGAGCAAGTCCTCTTTTGAGCGTCTACAAAATCTCACAAGAAAGCGATTCACACTAAATATGGTAGAAAATCTTGAGACTTCGCGACACTAAGTTGTTCACTATGAAACGGAGGGATTTGCGGGACACCCATGACCTTTAACGTACCAGGGATGGATAGGAAAAATGGAATTCCTTCACAAATAGTGACATGCTGCACGGAATGGGAATCTTTGTGGTAGAGATTTTTCTGACATGACATGGGAAACGAGGCATCACAAACAATGATATGATCAAGCTAGAATTTACTTCAGCCAATTTTCTATGACATCTGATTTTATTGCTTTCCACAGACAACTGGTAGACTGCTGGATGGTCTCAATGAGATAATTGATAGTTAGAAATTACATTATCAAGCCCTGATGGACTCGCAGCTGAGATATCTTTCGAAACGAGTTATTACCGGGCAAATTATCTACTTTTTACGTCTATAACGATAAGCCTGCCTTTGTTATTGTCATGTTGGTCGTAGTGGTTTTGGCTTCATTGCAACCTGAATAGATGTCATTGTCTGATAGGTTGCTATTTTTGGCAGAAAAGTTTCGATATTGATTGTATATATTCGTCTAGAGTTTTCTTTATTACCATGTCGCAATAGCACGTGCGCCGTTTTGTGAGTCTTTTGTGCTATTTTTGGGAATCAGTTTCTGAGCATTCTTGCCGGGATTAACACGGAGAAATTTAAGCCTTCCACAGAATAAGCCGTTACTTAGCGGATGAGTAGGACTAAATATTAGTAAGTTTAAAATGGCTACGAATTTCACTATAGAACGTGTGGAGACCCACCCAGATGCAATTTTTAATTGAATAGGAACTGTGAAACTCCACAAACTCAGCAAACTCTCCCCTTGGCAGGGGGGGCTTATGGAAAATATTATTAGACAACCGAAATATCCCACCATGGCCTATTATACAAGGAACACCATCAGCTAAGGTGGTTTTGCATGATTGGATTTGAACCGAGCAGGTAATTCTTCATCACCTTGTTCCATTGTTCCCTTGGAAACGGCAAATTCTTCATTCACACTGACACTTAGATGCACTGAATCTATATGCATTTCAGGATGTTACCCTAACAAAACACCCACCCTCAGTATACGGTGGTGTTTACGTCTTGATATTCTTGTTCTAATTCAAAGTTTTCGGGAAAGATCGAGAACAAAAATAAACACTGAATGGGATTTTTTCGGAAAGTTTCGCTGCAGCTCCTGGAACTCACATCTCGGAATTCGAAGTCATGGGGATCAGCAACAATAGGGAACAGTCGGATCAGAACCTGTCCCATACCGTGAATCCAACTCCGTGTTCAGTTCGTTCTGTGTTGAGCACGTCTGTGATTATGTTTCATTCGACCTTAAGACCCTTCTAGCTTTTGAAAGGTTTTGTGGTGCTCACTGCCGCTAAGATGGTGTTACAAAACTTGCGTCGATTCTGTAAATTCAAGCGCCTGCGCGAAAAAGTATGTTGTGCCAAGGGATAGGTAGAAACGACGATGCACAGTAAACTAGTTACCTGCATTGTGCAATGCTGCTCGGGGAAAAACTTCTTAGCCGGTGGTACCCGTGATATAATAGTTTATTTTGGGACCTACCTCGGTGATTGGATATTTGGCTGTCCGATTGCCATCTACCACAACCTCCTCTGGAGTTCAAAGAATAGGACGGTAAATTTGCAACGCTTTACTGTCTCTCGGAAGTTAACTGCAGCCTTTGGTTGGATGATCCTACATTCGGTGGTGAAATTCGTGGTCGAAAGTGGGCTTATATATGTATGTACGTATGTATGTATGCATGTATGTATGCATGTATGTATGTATGTATGTATGTATGTATGTATGTATGTATGTATGTATGTATGTATGTATGTGTGTGTGTATGTATGTATGTATGTATGTACGTGTATATATACAAATATATATATATATATACATAATATCTAGTTAGAGAACGATGTTCTACGTCGTGGCTCAGGTTCAACAGGATGGAATTGATTTGCTCGCTGAGCTGGACGATTTGATTGCAAATGTTTCATCACTAGCCGAAGTGACACCATTAGTATTATGGTCTTGTGGCAAGCGTCTGGTTGAAGTTGCGCGCCTAAATAGGTTAATAAACATTAGATGGTGTTGACCGGTTGCTCTGAGTAAAGTGATGGGGTAGGGATGATACCAATTTGCTTCGTTCACTTTCGTCCATTGTTAACATGTTGTGGGCTGAATCAGTGTCCGTTCCAACATGCTTGTGATGGTTCGTCCTTCGATCAGATCGATAGGTATACGTGGTCCAGATAGACGTATCTAATTATCGATCTTTCCGAGGAGTGCCAAGCTTCGAGAAATTCCCTCGAATGCTTTATTCTACCTAAGGCAACGACATTCACGTTTTCAAAGTTGAACTTGCGACTTTCCCGGTCTTCGTGAACTGAAATTGGGGAAAATGGGTGACGCCACTTTCTTGCCAACTGGTACTCATGGATCCGTGTCCCGATTTTCTTTCCGGTTTGTACAGTGTACTGTTTTTTGCAGCCTTTGCAGTCGATCTGATAGACAACTTTAGTTCGATTTTTGTCAGCTGTCGGTTCTTTGGTCTTCGATAGAATTTTTCGTAGGGTTCTTTTTGGCTTGTGAGCCACTTCAATTCCATGGGGCTTGAGTAAACTCGTTTTCATTTCACAGATGTTTGATGTAAGGCAGAACCGTTCGTGTTTTGGTCTCTTCGACGATCGTCTCTCGGTACTGCTTTTTGTTGGTGTTTCATCTGATGAAGCTTCGTGTGCACCCGTTACACAGCAAAAGTTGAAATAAATGTGGTTCTTCTTGGTTCCTTCCCTCCGCAGTGATGTAGTGGGATTGTGCTCTCTTGAAAAGTGTCTTGATGCAGCTTCTCTTGAGGCAGTTTGCATGGTTGCTTTGAAATTGTAGGATTTGATATGCATGCGTGTTTTTGCGGTATTCGGATGTTTCCAATGTGCCTGTATTTGTCCATGTGACCAGTAAGTCTAGAAACAGTGGACTGTTGTCATGTTCTATCTCTATAGCAAACTTGATTTCCGTGAAAACTCCGTTGATGACGGTGAGAGTTCGTTGTAGTTCAAATCGTTTAACGATTACGAACGTGTTATCAACGTAGCACAGCCGCAGTTTTGGTTTGATGTTCGACAGGATGGTCTTCTTCGGCTTGTGCATCACTGCCTCTGCAATGAAGCCATATGTTGGTGAGCCCATTAGGGTTCCCCCCACTTGTTCGTAAAACGTGCCCTCGAACTTGAAGTATGTTCGCAGGCACAACTCTGCTAGTTCGCATGCACTGTTCGACTTCAGTTGTTCGCTCCATTGGTGTTCTTCTAAAAATACTTGTAGTGCCTGCCTTGGCAAACGGCTGGGCATTGATGTGAAAATAGACACGAAGTCAAAGGAGATCATGATTTCTTCCTCTTGCTGGCTATGACAGTAATGACTTCAGAAATTGGATTTAATGAAAAGTTTTTGAGCTGTCCAATTATCAGCCTTTTGATTATTAAGCAAGTATGGTTGAAACTCAGTTGGCCTCACATTTTTCTCTACTAGCATGCATGAGAAGCCCGCGAAAGGGAGCGGAATTAGTACCCCGTATACAGCTTCACATAACTCTGCAGGAGTTGACTGGGCCGTTTCTGCTCCAGGACATGTTCGTGCTGCTTTCATGCGAAATATGCGGACTAGATTACAAGTCCATTGGATGTTGCATCAGTCGTAACTGATCAAACTTTTGACCTCATTACTCAATGAACCGGTGCAATGTTTCTGCTTGCAAAAGTGTCAAAGTTCAGGCTCCCGCGTGGTAAACAGTTAGATAGAATCTGAAAAGTAGGCTTCGCGCAAATGGAGAAATACACCGCAAGCAAATCAGATTCACATAGGGTACCGAAGTGACGAAATTCTGGCCCAATAATGCATGGAGCTTCCGTCTGAAAAGAACGGACTTTCTCGAGTTGAATATTTTCTTCAAATTTAGAAGCTTTCCCAACATCGCAATGGCATATTCTCAATCTTTTTCTTTGTGAATTCATCTGTAACCCCCTGAAAAGGCCACCAATTTTTGACCGAATGAGCTTTTTGACGGTTGCAAGATAGTGGAACATCAACTTTGTGATGGCTCGTTCAATTAGAACTGTTATTCTCTCACAGATCACTGATAAACATATATAACGTGGCTCCAAAATGACGTAATTAGGAATTCCAAGTCCCCTATGCAGCCCGTGCCTGCTTTATTTTTAGTGTTTGTTGCACACACTTCCTGACTTACACTTTCATCTGACCAAGAGTAAAGCCAATCTTTTGACCCCGGGGTTGCTGATTCTCCATGCTTGTTCATTTGCATCAAGGTTGGAATTTGGAATTCTCCAATCAGCAGTCACTACCCCAATTGGGCGACCTTTCAGATTACAGAGATGATTATTTCTAAAAATAAACAATTTTTCTTTGCAGCTTCTCTAATTATTCTTATTAGCGTGATCTCAAGTTGTTAATCAGTAAGTCAACTGCCAAAAACAAATATCTCATCTGGTGAGTTACACAGAAATGGTTTTAATAATAAGAGAGCCGGCTAGTTATCATACCGTTACAAGAAGGCATGCTCGTGGTCCACGCGTTCATTGGACAGCGAAGCAAGTCCCAATTCCCATAGCTTGCCCGACCGTGTATGTTGTCCTTTTCTAAACCCCGCTCGCGCATGGTCCGTGTTCAGAAATGCTGAGTGTTTCCCGTCCGAATTGGCTATGTACCGCACAATCTTGCGTTTGTTCATTTGGGCCTCCTTCTGAATGCATTGATTTGACCGTCTTGAGAGTCAACGAGAACTGTATGTCACATCTGGGAGAATTGTGCTGTCTACTTAGGTTCTGGCTATGCCTTGCTTGTTTGTTAATAACATTGCCTTTGTCTTTTGGGCAAAGCTTGTTGTTACTTCCATGGATGATTGATTCCGACTGGTTCATTTCATGTCATCCATTACCCTCCCTATGCATCGTAATTGCATCCTTTTCTACAAAGTTACTGTGTAGATGGGTTTAGTTGCCTTTGAAACAACAAATCACATTACCCTTGAGTGGTCTTGGGCACGAAATTAGTCGTGCATCACTTTTGATTGATTGTAGTAGTCGTGATTGGAGATCGAAATTTATTATTTAATTGCCTTACGTTGTACCTATTCAAAAGACAGCTACACGTCTCAACTGACATTAAATCTCATTATTCTGTGTTTTGTTAGCTCCAGGCATCCTATCACTAATTTTTATTGTCACCTCCTTTGGGAACATTACATCTGATATCTCATGCACTCTTTTATCACGGGTAGAACAACAGCCTGCACTGGCCAAATCTCCCAAAGATTTTACGACAGATAAATGCCACAACTCCGGAGAGTAGACTGAAGATGTCACTTGTGCAATCACTCTCCGCAGCCAATCTCAACCTGTCTCTCGCAATTCAATTTTCATGAGTTACGTGATCCGGTTTCCAGTGCTCGATGTCATGTTGGCGTCGGAATCGCTCTGGAAGGGGAGATCAAGCAAGTACTGTCAGACTGAATCCCAGGCAACCGTCGTTTGTTTTTATTTCTGTCGGTCATTTTTGTGTGCATTAACACAAATCGACTGGAGAGTTGTTGTCTGCTAACTGTACCACTGCATTTACCAACTGATTGCGACTCTTCTGATACTAGAAAGAAGTCTTGTCAAGACTAATCTCAAGTAATTCAAAGTGTGTATTCCATGTACACTGTGGCAGTAGCTAGTGATTTTAACGCTCAAACTAGGCACTCTCAGGAGACTGAATAGCACTCTGAGTACCCGATTTTGTATCATTCAGTAGTATCAACAGTGGCGATCGTTTCATTCAAGCTGATCTCGACCATGGTCTGTTTGGGCCGAACACAAACTTTTGCCATGAAAAACAACTTCGGTTCGCTTGGCTTCCTCTTTTACTTTCGCAGCGTGGGACTCAGATAGATCGCTTTGTTATCGATCATCAGGGACGTGGATCAGTCTACCATTGCTGGTCATTTTGGTCCGCACTTCGAGTTCCCTTTTGTTTGCGTCTATATGGTGATTGCATCAAACCGAAAATCACTTGTCCTGCACATTTGGTTCTAGATAATAGTTTCTGACATGAGTTCAAGTCAAACCTCTCAATTTGATTATTGTTGTAACAAAATGCTCAGGAATCAAGCAAACACTGGGAGCAAAGCCAAGATGTCATGGGCTCAGCGACAAATGACACACCCATGTAAGCCTCAGAGATGATGAATGTTCTGGACTTTAGTTGCTGATATGTACGCTCGTAGATCCGTCCCTCCGGCTGCCACATACAATGAGACGCATAAATCCCTGAGACGTCAGCTGATTAGGGGGCTGAAAAATGACCGGGATTAGTGACGAATACGGTAATGAAAAACGCCGGGGCCGTTGGGAATAGTCCCAACTTTTGCGGACTGATTATGAACGCTGACTTAACAGAAAAACAAGCAGTTATGTAAAGCTTACCTGACAGGAGGTATTTTAAAACACAGAAAAGGGATGATGCGTCTGTTCTGGCTTTGACTCGTTAGTCAACAATCGATTCTATCTCCAGATCCCGCTAGCTCCAGATCGAAAAGACAAACCCAGCAGACAAAATATTTATCTGCTGGTCAAAATTAAATCCCTTTTATTGATTTTTCACGATCAACGTCCACTGATCGATCATTCTGCTGTGTAATTTGGCCCATCGTTATTATTTGACTTCCTCATGCGACAATTTTGCTCAGCTTATCGATCGGTGCAAACGGTATGATGTCATCACGTTTATGTTAATCTCTGACTAGGATAATGGATAGGTCGACTCAACATCCAGTGCTCTTCCGGATAAATCCACCTAGTTGGTAGTCAGTCTTCTCCTCTTGAGGTTTCTTCAATCATCTCGACCTCCCCTGGTTTCAGCTGTCGCCCAGGGTTCCAAGAAACTGAAGCGAGCACCAGTAGCTACACCCCGGATAATTTCTAGATATGAGAGCCAAACAAGTTTGAGGCTAATCACTGTCCACATACCTCGGTGAGACGGCATTCAGCATGCAAAGATCATTTCCCCTGAATAAACGGATGAGATCTACGATACTATCCGACGACTACAAAGAAAAACCATTACACTCACAGGATCGTATTATTTTCTCTACTTAATGGTGACCTGTTGTGTAACATCTAATCGCTGTTCAGAATGCTGCTCTCCACCCAGCCAGCCATTCCTAGCTCAAAATCGATATCGTCCGCCCCACTAGCTCAAGGTAACTGGCACAAATGTCGTTTAATTAAGTGAAATTTATTTTTGTTTATTTACAGTTTACTCTGCTTGCATTATTTTGTTCAGCGCATCTCACCTGATCTAGTTCGTGTCGTTTTCTTGTCGAATCCTGCGAGCTCATCTTGATTTGCTGGCCCAGTTGACGATATGGCCTTCTCACTTTGCATACCCGTATTCTTGCCTTCTGAGCATTCCGCTATGTCGGTTGGTCGCTGGTAGCCACGGGGGGTAATGTGGTCTCAGTCTGATCTTGCGGTCTGTATTTGCCCACTGTCCGGCAAGAACGGGTTTTATCCAGGCCTGCAATTTATCTGGGGCTGTCCAGCTTCACGTAACCACCGATAACCAATGAGACAGCTCTATTAGGCTCCGATTGGATTGCTATTCCCTGCCACGAATGACCTCCCCCGGGACCCACTGGCACCCACGCAGCAGTATGATGTCGCTTGCAGCAATTGATCGTTCAAAGACTGGAGATGGGCTGTCAAAGACAAAAGTCGAGTGACGCTGGGAACGACCTTTTACTTAACACTCATGAAACTTTATAATCGCCTCTTCTACTTGTTCTGTTATCCGCACCCTGGCTTACGCAGGAGGCGATGCTCCCTGGGCACTTCCAGAGGCTGGAGTGTCAAGAATGTGAACTGGAGACCTCCATCCCCGACTTTTAGGATGTTGGAGCATGCGAGCTCTTGCGAACATTGGAAGTAAGGCCGTGACTATACACACACTTCACGACTAGCTAGTGGATATTACTTATTTATCTGAAGTAACATTAGGCTGTGTCCGCAGTTGAAACAACAAATTTCCCCTCCCATATAGCCATTGTTAGTTCTATCAGTGACCCAGAAAGTCCAGCCAGCAGGAAGTAACCGTAGCTTTAAGTCCCCACTCAAATTCATCTCCGCTGTCTTGAAAGCCGGTCTCATCAAAAATAGCCGTAGCACTCCTCAAGACTCAATCCATCAACTTCACCGTGGTTGTGAGCTACTTTCAGTAGTGTGAAGGACAAGTTCTATAAGAGCATTCAAACGGTAGCGAACGACATCCTAAAAATCGGTATGCTTACCATAACCGCTGATCGGAACGCTCGGACAAGTTAGCAAGATGCCTCGACACCCCTACCTTCTCAGAAAGTTCGGTCTGGGCCAGAGCTGGGAAAATGAAGACAAACTCATGAGCTTCTGTTTTTAATGATATGGTACAAAAATGGTCGTAGGACGGCTCACCGATCCTACTGCGTGTTGATCCGGCCACGACGGATTTTGTCAGTACCAGACTGCAGATTGTTTCGCAGTATCAAGATGGATAATAAGAAAGGCTCAGACTATGTGCTGGTGTACACAATTCTTCAACTTCGGTTGATGACTCGTATAAGGCAATTCGCAGGAGGCATTTAAAAGTAGACCTTTTAATTCCCGGAGGAATATCGAGTTTTATTGAGGGAGATTGAAAAACGGTTATCAACAGACCTACTTACTTCACTCGTCCATAAGGGAGATTGGACTGATTTGTCGTGCGGTAAATTAGAAGCACAGTTTTTAAACTTGCAACTACAAAACGTCTTTATAGGGATTAGATACCTGAAGATACTATCCGGCTTTCTACAACGGCTAGTGGACTCAGCTTATCAGGCCTTCCGAAATGTCGACATCTTGATGCGAGGCATTCCGATCCGGAAAAATCCATGAATGCTATTACTGGCAGGAAAAAGTATACAAGATGGAAACTGAATCCTGTGCTCCTGACTTCGTAAGTCTCTTTTTATCTCATTTGGTTAGCGCTCAGGAAAAGACTGAGTATTCAACCTCACTAGAGCGACTCGTTCGGTGCACTCATCCTCGGTATAAGTGATAAAATAACTAGACGGGAAGAACATTTAAATCAACTGCTTAGTTGTCCACTAAATCGAATGGTAGATATAGTTTGGATTTCGGCTCGCCCTTATGACATGAGCCGTAACCCATCGTCTAAGGAAAGGATCCGGCAGAAGAACAAATCCCAGCAGAGATTCACAAAACGTGCCTTCATTTGATTATCGCATCACATCAAACTCCGCCTTGATCGGTTTGGGAAACTGAAAAGTATTCATTTGAACGCAGCAGTTTGGTCTTGGTCGTACTTCCCAAAATGAGTGATACAGCAATGTGCAGAAACTACAGATACATCAGCCGAGCAAAATTCTCCTCCCAATCTGTATTGAATCGCCTTGCTACATTAAGTCATACATAGACTCGGTCCAACCAGGGAGGATTCTGTCCAGATAGTGGCTGGATCGACCACATATTTATCTTTCCGGGGATGCTGGGAAACTCATAAATTCCAACGCCGTATCGCTGCGTGCTTTATCAAATTTCGCGTTGCATTCAGCTCAATAGGTCGCGAGGGATTACAGAAGACAAAGCTAGAAAATGACCTCCCATTCACACTAGTCTGTCTGATATGATCTTATTGTGCCAGAACAAAAGCACCCGCCAGAGCTTACAATGGAAGAGTCATGTCTGCTGGAAATGGAGTAGGAAAAAGGTGGTTGGTATCTTCATTGCTGTCCATTTTTCTCCCTATTGGGTTACCGTGGTATTTACGGTGTTCGGTCAGTCAAAGTAACTGAAAGCATACGAATTACCAGTAGGCAATGAATTTTCTCCGATCCAATCTAAGCATATTAAGACAACGTGAAAGCAACATCAGAAGGGAAACACGTTCGAATTGTATTTACAGCTCATGGGTTTATATAAAAAATAGGAGATACCCCAATTGGTGGAATAGTTCCGCCCAGCCGCCTTCAAGGAATGCTTGAATTTCACAACCGCTAGTCGCCAAGATTTCAATTGGTCCCTTGTCTACGCAGGCCAGCGCGAAGCTGTACTGGACTGTAACACGTAACCTGCACGTAAGCTTACCACAGTTATGCAATGTGCAATGAATAGTAGTGGCCAAAATGAGCCACAGCGTACTTGTACATGACGTGCATTTCCACGTAGCGTCTTGGTAAAACTGCAAAACTACAGCACTTCGAGGAGATCCCTTGAATCCGGCACTCAACTATCCAGGGTGGCCTTTGGTTAAAAGTTCAGATATTCAAAATGAGCAGACTTATATGTGCGCCCCACAGATGGTTATCAGGGAGACCAATTTTTTACAAACTGGTATACCACGGACCTCGAATTTGCGGACTACTTAGAGATGATCGGAAAGGACCTGATAACTTTTTCAGTGGTCCTTGAACGGATTAATAAATGCGAATCGGAAATTGGGCTTAAGATCAACAGCACGAAAACCAGAACGTTCGTTATACCGGATTGTCATGCGAATCGAACCCTACAACTCTGGGGCCAGATAAAATAAATTTTCTCTGGTTTTAAATATGCTGTCTGCATCTTTCTACCAAATGGGCAAGCCGGGAATGATGTCAAACGCGCAATGATACAGATCGAGCGAGGCCTGTGGCGCGGAAGTCATAATGGGTAAGTGTCTGTTCGAAGGTTTGACACGCAGATCAGCCAAGAACTCATGTGGTAGATATAAACCTGCTCTCTATTGGTTCGCTACCACACTTGACTGAAAGAGACCTTATGTGGTTTTTGGCACTCCAAGTATCAGGATTACGGTTACCGGTTCCCCTCTCCGTCTTGTGTGGGCCCTGGCAGCTATGGAGCACGCCCATTTCAATGCAATCATAATTCGTGCATGCCACAGAAAAAATCTACGCAAAGCTGTCTGATAACCAAACTCGGAGTTTCGCTGAGGCATTCCAACTGTGACACCTGAGCAACAAGAGTAGGGGACATCAGAAGATTCGAGGTTTTCAGTCGCAGGTGCCTTAGATATTTTAAAAATTAGCTCGCATCATGGAATCAACAACGAAAATGTTAGAAATCCGCGCCAGATAGTCCGTCTTTCAACTGGCTATGATGATTTCGACACGGACTTTGTAGACCCAAATAATTACCGTCTCTATGCAGTGGCTGTCGTTGTCGAAGAGGAAGAAGACGACTAAAAACTTGGCCGGTTACCGTTTTCGAAGAAATATTTCAGTCTGACCCCTTGACTAGTGTACGTCACTCACCAGTGGAAATTAAACTTGGGAGATGTCTGTTAACCGCCAAGTATGGGCAGCTGTGATCAGAAACATTCATGAAGTCTGGTCTATTCTATTCAAGGGACTGCCCACTGATTCATTCTCAGTGAGCCTTCTAGCTATGCATGTAAGCGGAACAACGCAGACAGATATCGGTCCTCTGTCACAGTCCAAGGTCACCAGGGGGATAGGATTTATTAAAAGAATAAAGCTACTGGACAAGAAGGCCTTTCTGTGTCCCTCATTAATAGAGATGGCTAAGTGTTATCACCAGGATCAGTTTCGATAGGGGAGAAGATTTCTAAGGACTGGTCTGAATCGGTGATTGTACCGATTTGCAAGATTTACTGGTATCCATGTGTATATCACACAGTTACTTGCCAGTAGTGTGTGGGATTGATGGCATTTCTGCTCTAACTGACTGCCCTCCGGATTCCACTCTCAACGCGCAAACCCCAGGTTCTCCGGTCAGCCCTGTGCTCGGGAAGCACCAGATTTTAGTTCCGCTCTCATCAGAGGTCATCAGTGCTGCATAACCATCATCTTACCCAGGATTTGAAGCCGGCCATTTCGCACGGAAGGGGTTTCTGTTACCACTGCTCTGTTCAGCCCCTTCGGGCTTATCCGACGTCAGCCGGCCAAATCAAAATTTACTGGTACACAACCCGTTCGCATTTGTATTGACCAGATGTTCCCTGGGAGAAAAATATTAGAACGTAGACACACCTTCCATAGACCCACGTTCTTTGTCTTCCTCGATCTGAGGCGGCGTTCGACCCAGCCGATCGTGCAGCTTTGTGGCGTTGCTTTTCATAGGAGGGTGTGCCCAAGAAATTCATTTCATTTATCTAATCTCTGTGTGTGAACCGTCGAAGCCAAGTTCGTTCTTACGGCGATCTTTCATCCGACTTCACCTCGAGAATTGGTGTTCCTCAGGATTCCACCTTTGGCTTTTCTCGTTTCTGTCATTAAGATTGTAATAGAAATCACCCGATGTTCATGTGCGAATAGTAACTTCAACATTTCTTAAACACTAGGCTGATTGATTTAAAGTATCCGGACGATGTTTTGCTACTGATGGGCGACGCAAGTAAGTTGCAAATGCATCATTCTGGATGACATTCCAGCCCTTTTGGGATGTTTTCCGCACTTTCGAATTGGAAAATTAGAATTGGAAAGACTCGAAGCCAACCCTTGTTCTTCTAGGGTAAGGTCAAGGTGAATTACACAGTACTATTAACACTGGGTGGTTGTACTTTCTATAATGTATTGCCACTTGATTGGCATTCACCAACTTGAGGTACACCTGGCGTCGGGTTGGTATCCGTTCATCGGTCGAAGGTAGAGTTTAGACAACAAAACTAGCTCGGTGCTACTACACGGCTCAGAAATATGACCTCTGAGATCGTAAAACCTGTGAAGTTTTTGGGGTTTAAAAACCGTTATCTCAGTAGTAAAAAAATCCCCAATAATTCAAAAGTTAGGCATGACGAAGTAGGCACTTGGGTTCAGTCCTCAGAAGAGACACTTAGTCTGGTTGGATACTTTTCGTGTGTGTCCACCGGTTAACTCCGTTGTTGTAAGCTATCCTCCAAAGTAGGTGATTGGAAGATGACCACAGATGATCAATTCATAACGTGACAAAAGACGTGAAAACCTTAACTTCCACAAATAAGTTCAGTTAGACTAGCAGGTTTTGGTCTACGGGATCCCCCGTCGATGACTAGGTACGATAGGTGATGCGACTCAGTGATACATTAAGTGGCTTTCGTGAATTCGTAATTTTTACTCCACTATATGGTTCCTCATTTGAGTGCTGAGGATGTCGCACTATTTCTCATTCAATTTTTCTCTTTCGAGTAGCAACAGAAAACTGAAAACGCTGGTGAAAGGTCAATATATAAATATATATATACCTTTTTTCTTTCTTGCTTTTAGCGATAGAATCACTAGACGAAACCTGAAAGTATTTGATTCTAGTGCGTAGGCCAATGGATTTCAGGGAGCCTAAATGGTGTGAGCTAAATTCCATTTTAAGCAAACTGCGCCAAATTTACCGCGTTTTCAGGATAGAAAGATAAGAAAGAATATGCAAGAAATGTTTGATTGCAATTTTATCATAATATTTGACAACTGGAATGACCAAATTCAACCAAATGGTTTGAAATTATTCCAACCGAACGGCAGACAAGAGAGAGTGCGGATGGTGGTACCGTTTACGACCGTTTAAGTACCAAGGTCCATGCTTCGACGAATCTGAAATAAACGGGATGAAAATGCAAAGTTCGTAAACGTTTTCTTCCAGTCATTAATCGTTTTTCTTGTATGCAATTATCTTACAATGATTGGCTGTTTTTATTAGCTACACACACAAGATCAGATCTAGCAGGCAGAATGAAAGAAGCAAGGACCGAACTGGGATATGTCCAACAGCGCACGCGATAGACTGCAACTACGCCATTTCCCGCGTTATTTCGGAATTATATCAGGACCATTTGCATTCATGTCAAAACTATTCGGAATTCGGTAAGAACATGGGTCCGAAGAGCACATCTGTTCGCAGATTGTAGTGCTATAGATAATCATTGCACTTGTTTTGTGCGTAAAACAATACAGAACAAGTATATCAGATAACGGCTTCGTAACCATGTCCTATAATTAAAACATTTCTGTTTATTGACTAGGGAATAAGTTCACGGATTCGTTTAGGTGGAAAAATGAAGGAATGCAGCTATCGCCGGTTGAGATTCAAAACTAAGGCATGCATACATCAGGATCTCTTGGATTGGTAATCGGAAGCCATGGACAACGCGATTAAGATCTGTGATCCACAATGCGATTGTCCTGCAGGGTCTTTTTCACATTGATCTCCAGATTGACAAGCTGCTTACACTTTGATCTTCATTAGTGCAACTGGGGGGAGAGTACTGTGCTCATAGAAAGCTAAACAGAATGTCGAGGATGTAGCCATTCCTGTTTGACAAAGCTGTGATCAAGACCCAACTACTTTCAAAACCATCGAATCGAAATTCCTTGCTTAAAAACGGGAACGTTTGCATCCAAGAAGGACGGAGACAGTGAGATAAAGAAACTATGACAGGTACTAGGGGGAAGCAAGCACTTGCTTTTTCTTGTCCACACGAACCGTCTTCTGACATGAAAAGTAAAACCACATGAGAATAAGAACAAGAATGACGTTGAATCATACAAAAACTCACCGAGTCCAGTTTGGTCATTTTCGAAATGAATTCCTTTCGTGAGATTCGACCATCTCCGTCCTCTTCATACGTATTAATAAACTCCTGCGCATGCATGTCAGAGAGACAAATGGGAACATAATAAGTTACTTGCTTTTTCTACAAACAGTTGTGTAGATCGATCAAGTTTCCTGCTCACTCATGCGTCTCTGGGACAGGTTGGTTGTAATTATGATTAACAAATGAGACTATGCTGCAGTTGTAAAATTTCATTTAACGAACGTGATAATGCCAGGTAATCCAAGTCTATGAGTTCTCCCATGATTTTCCCGGCTGTGGACATCATTCGGTGGCCATCGGTCTTCGTTTGGTAGCCTCGGGTTGATCCTAACGGCCACGATCTGCTTTGGGATGACTATTACGATTCGAACAGCGACATGGTGTCGATTGCTGTGCGCTGGCGGCACGTGGCCATGCAAATCAGTGGCGCATAGGTGCAACATCATTTGAAGTTAAAAAAAACTATTCAGAATCGGCCCGGTAACGTAATGGCTAAGGCGTTCGACTCAGATTCGTTCGTCCCGGGTTCGCGTCCCAGTTTGGGCGCGGTGGATATGCGCTGCTGATTATTCCTAACAAGAATGAAACAGCTGTACAGTGCTTCCACGGTTTCTTAATGGTGAGTTGAGTGATGATATCGCATGGTGAATTATTTCATATAATGGAAACATCACGCGTGAAGATGAGTCTGTGTGCGCGTAACGTGATACAGTCCCGTACATCTTCGCTGTCGCATGCAGACACAACCAGACAATCAAGACAGTGGCGACATTAACGAGAAGCGCAAACACGCCCCAAGTCCTACTGACTCGAATATGTCCCACTGGTCAGGATTCTACGCATTTTTTATCTGAACAGATGAACAATCAAACGAACGAACGTGTCTTTCAGTTGCCATGGTTTTCTGGTTGCCAAAGATTGCAAAGCCTTGGTCGAAGTCGATCCGGTGGGCGTTGATAATTCATATCCGTACCTCATTGCTTGTGGTTGAATTCCGTCTTACTTTTTCTAACACCAACACTAGTGAGTTGTGTGAATCAGTAACGACCTGGCAACCCAGTATTAATATCGCAAACATGTGTTTTCACCCACGGAACGTGTTTGCTGAGTTCAACCCAGGTCAGGACCGCTAACGTCAATCTGAGGCTATCAAACCATGATCAAGAGTGGATAAATGACGGCAAAATCTGTAGCTTTTTTAAAGTGTCTCAAGCTACATTCCAATCAATAATTTTGTATAGTGATTGATAGTTTTATTCTTGTTTAGTCAGGTGAGACCATGTGCAAGTAACACGACGCGATTCAGTATAGGCTCGCTGTTTTTTGCAATTACAGCCAATCAACCAGAAGCGTGGTGAGTAACTAACATGAAAGTGATAATTCCACGAAGGTCCTTACCCAAAGGGATGCTGTCACTGGATTTTATCTTTAGTTAGATATATATACATATATACCTAGAGTAAATACTTATTCTGACCGCATTCTGCTCTCGTTCCTAAGATATGTTCAGCCTGAATGACGAAGAATTATCAACCAGTCACAACTGTGGTTTTTCTATGGACTTTTCAACGAAGAGCTCCCATGCCCACTCCTGAGGCCACAAATAAGATTCGGAGTGTACAAGTATTAGGATCTTTGGACAGGAGAGTACCGAGTACACATACCTGACGGGCAGCGATAACCGCGAAACTAGCCGTGTGCTTCAGGGAGATTCTGTTCACTCATCCAGATACTGCTTACAATAAATTAGTATATATGTCCTGCTAATGAACTGGAACGTGATTTTCAGTTATCGAGACCTTTTTACTGTTTTCACCTATCTAGTCTGGGTTCGGACCCACTCCAGTACGTGCTACACATTCGTATCTGCAGGTCGCAAAAAGATCGACTACCGCCCGTGTCCCTAATTCGATCATAAGTAGCACATTCGGTTCCCCATAATTTTGAATACACCGCATGCATCTATACGCCCTGAGACGCGGACACCACATTGTTGTACCCACGGTTGTGTGACTGGTAAATAACTGGTCCATCTGACTAATACAAAATTGATAACTGCTACCCGACTTCAGCAGATCTTTCATTGTGTTACCAGAGCTGAGAATAACACTTAAGGAACACCCGAGCATAAAACTCCATATTTTGTCTCCCGAATGTGGTGCAATCTAGATTCGTTATATGGTATTTGATGTAACCAGTATCCAGTGCAGCCTCATTTTCCAGGAATAAATGATGGCAAGGCAACACGATCACAACTACATGTTCCAGAGAGAAAAATTTACAACTTCGGAAAAACAAATAAGCAAAAAATGGGGATGAGAATATGGAAATGTGTTTCTAACTGTTCACACGGGTACACATGTCACAATCAGACGACCAGAGCCCGATACGAAATAATGAGGACCAAAGAACAGACAACGACCGCGGGAGAAAGGAGGGAGGGTTGAACGTCTTACAGTAAAGAAGAGAGCACCTATAAAAATCGTTTGATTATTGTAGAGGAGGGCAAGACCACAGTGAATAAAGAGGGTAATCAATCCCGTATCATGAACCAATCAGAAACAGTCGCCCGAAGAAGCAACAACGACTATGTCAAAAGCACTCCCCAACGGACGAAAACTGCGGTAGCAAAAAACACGCGCAGCACAGCCAGAACTCAGATAAATAGCACGACCCCCCCCCAGCTGAGAGTAACAGTTTGAGTCGTCACTTAGGGCAATCGGACCAACGCAACAAGAGGGAGGTCCAAAAGGACAAAAGCTAGTTTTCGGCACACGGCCGAATCGGCTCGAGGATGCTCACCTAATCAAAATATGGATCACAAATGAGCATGGAGTGGAAGAGAACAAGCAAAGTTTTGGGAACTGTGACTTGTTTCGCTCCGCAATAAACGCGTGTACCACCCGCTTGTCTCATTTTTACATTATGCCAAATGAATGATAGTCGCGCTTACCGGCAGAGGCTATTTGGTCGTTCATACTTGATTAAGCAGAGCGGAATTTGAACTAGAGTCCGTAAGGCTGACTTTATTTATCCCTGTGCCAGGGATAAATAAAATCATTAACAAAATTTTTGTCACTCCTTGCATAAAAGCACTAGGGCCTAAGGTTTCTCTACACTTCTTTATGAGGAATGAATCTAAAGGATTAGGAACGTCTTCGAACGTGGCTAACGACGAAGCCGCGGTGAACAAAACGGCAGGCAGGATTCAGTCCAACGGCTTTTCATGGCAATAGGTTAGTAGATTGCTTTATGTAAGTGAGATTATTCTTCCTACGTTTCATATTGATCAAGTAAACAATTCATTATGATCGTGTTCAAAAGGTTTGTTGTATTCAGGTTTCCCCCGGAAAAGGCATTTACTGTAGGAGTCCGTTATTGTAATATAGCTATCTGTGTGAGCGTATAAGTTTGCAATTCATAGGTGCTAAACCACGTGGCTGAGATGTACTGGACCACCGAAAGCCGTCCTTATTAGCCGAATGGCTGTAACGTTCGAACCGAAATCGATCCTGTTGAGTTCGCGTCCCCGTCCGGACAAGGTGCGCCGTTGATAGTTGCAAAGACTAGGATGAAGCAGCTTACGGTGGTTCTATGGTTTCTTAATGGTAGGCCGAGCGTTGATACCAGGTGATGAGTAATTCGTATAATATTTAAGTCTCAACTACTCACATTATGCAATGTTATAACCGATTCAAACATCGATTGGTCACTCCGACATCATTTATCGGCGGTGCCACACACAGAGTGAGAATTAAGGTTGTAAAGGTTTCTTAAAAACCCAGACTGTCCTTCAATTGGATGACCGGAGATGAAAGTGTACCATTCTGAGTACCGTTGGGAGTTCAGCTATGCGATACGTTATCTGAACTCCAACGAAAAGTTGTCAAACGCGTCAAACGTCTAGTAATTGGTCATTCAGGTGAGCTGTCTACTCCACAAATCAGTCAATCTACAAAGGTTGCACGGCAGTTGGACAAGGGGATTAAGCAATGTTTTACGTAGTTTAGCAGCCAAATACCATGGTTTGAGACGGCTATCTCACGGGTCTAACTACGAGTCTAACCACCACCTTGTGCGTAATCCGGTTTCCACATCACTCAAACAATTTCCCTCATGCTCCTCAAGCCCAGTCGTTCACGTAGCGGTGCCTGACAAGGGAAGACAACCTCGCTTTAATTTAATGTCCAGAACCGATAGATATGCTGTGGCAACCGACTTTTTCATGCGCATAATTAAAAATGTTTATATGGTTGCTAGCCCGAATTCTCGATTCTACTCAGGATATTCAACAGGCTGTACCCTCGTCTGCAATTGGTTGGGCTCAAGTTCAACTGATTTAAAGACGGGCATGCCGTTGCATCCCGTGTTGATGATCAATCCATAGGACAAGCGTCAGGCGGTGGTGAATGCACGGGCATACGCGACCAACGGGTTTGGTTCAGTTTGAATCGCTCAGAGCTAGTGACAAACCTGTTTTTCAGTCGTTCTGGTAGGAGGTTATCTGGTCCAAGAAATAACTATCTCGGCACGTTTCTGCCAGAAGCTGCACTGCTTTTCCACTGTTTGTCGAATGGGTCACTACTGTGTACCTGTGACTGATTAATGCTGCGAAGACCAAACACTGCAATAGGGATCCGTGTCAAAAAGTGAACTAGTCGAACTCCATCATTTGCCTTTCGTTTGGACAAAGATTCCAGTTTGCCACGACAGAGTCGTTAAACTGCGACGCAAGTCTGTTCAGCTAAGATGTCGGGTTATTGAACCTTAGCGTGTGGCCCTTAAATAGGGGGATTACCTGAGATAATCGGAGTCATGCGATACAAACATTATTTCCCTCTCTCACCATACAATTCGTGTTCTGGCTTTCCATTAGGGGAGCTTGATTGGTAGTAATTGGAACAGATACCGTTCTTGTATTAGCCGTTAAAACGCCACGGCAAAAGTTAGAGAATGACATGGGATTAGGACAAATCAACTGGCGGTACCATAACTAGCTTCGTTCCAGGTAACATCATTAATGTTGATGAATGTTTGTGCTAGTTTTCTATGAGTTTTTCCCATGGTTTGTCCTTAGTAAAATTCATAAATTAGTTGTGTAAACATTTCTACGTTGATAAAATAAGATCTCGACTTAAAAGTGCCTATCGTCACAATCAGACAGCAGGTTGACTCGGTGTGACAGCTTGCACGGCTCCTTAACCCAGTGAGTTATACAGAATGGTATACCTCAAGCCGAACATTCAATCATGCCTGGAAGGTCAATGGGTAGAGGCCGGAGGAAGTAGTCTTCCGGTCTTCCAGGTTGGAATATATGTGAATTGGTAATTCAGTCGGAAAAACAAGTGGAAGAATAGTTGATTCAAATAGATGGGCCTCCGATCACTCCGAGTGGTTCTTATCAAAACCAAAGACTGGTTGAGAGCTCAGCATAGCTCACCAGTATTATGAAGACAACGATGTTCAGACACAAAGTTTTCGCACATCTGTCCTCAATGGTCACGTTTCTGAGACGTATAACAGGACCAATCATACTGCTGTGTAAGCTAGACCTATGATCGAAAATCAGTGTACGTTGAAACCACAAACGCATCATGTTAGTGAATGCCATTCGAGTCTTCTGTGTGTACGATGACATTTCAAAGATTGAGACTTGGATGAAGGTAGTCAGTTAATCACAATACATGAGGCATGAAAAGCTGAAACAGCACACTGGACCGTGGATTCGGCTGATGTCTGGGCATTCCCACTGAAGATGACGGGGACAACTGGTGAAATGGTTTGTCACCACTGCCAGCGGCTCTCTTGCATTTTATATCTTTCCTATTTTAGATAGCCCTTCAGTTCATCGTTCTTCAGTCGACCGGGCATTATTCCTTGATCTTCATTTTTCTTTAGGAAAAAGGGTGGTGTATGATAACAACACACACGGGAGCAAGTTGGTGACAGGTTAAAAGTTGTAAATACTGAGCTGAACTGAACATAAAGAGCAGTCCGAGGCTAGACATTCCGGTTGAAGTTTAGCTGTAATTTTGGCTAGGTGCCAGGTGCCCATGTACCCGGGTACCCAGATACCAATTAGTTTAACATTCACATAGTGTCCGAAATCTCAGTCGACCTGATTCACCTGATTTTCAAGTTGGCCTATGAAATGAATCAGACTTATTCAAAGCCCCGCAATGTATGTTAATTGCTGAAAAATAGCGAAAGCTCGCAGTCAGTCGACTTTTGAGCAACGGGCAGAACTAACGCTTTGAGTTCGAATCTAGTTCTCTTAAGCAGCAAGCTATGTGAATGCGGTTACTTAGAGTTTCATTAAACCTCTTTGCCACGTTACGCTTATTTTTTGTGGCACTGAATTCCCTGTTTTAGTAACTACGACAATCTCGACATCCTATCGACCCATCAGGTATTCGATGGCTTGTAACAATGAGACCCTGGGTAATAATACTCAACATGGTAACTCACAAAAGTATCTGCTCCAGCAATGTATTTATATTTTACTTCTAACTGATGTTTTATTTTGATCTTACTCATAGCGCAATGCGACGGTTTTTGCAAATTTTGTCAGCATGAAAAATGTCATGCTTCAATAATTTGGTGGACGATGATCTCCGCACCCATTAGTTAGTTTTCGAAACCTTGTCAGTGTGAGCACATGATGCGTTTCTAATCAACTCATTTCAGTGAGAACCCCGGGAATCGATAATCACATGCACTCTAATTAGCTTTTGGTCATCGTAACATTCCACCCGTTTGAAAAGAATGCTCACGGACTCCTGAATTTTGTGCTCACTAAGGTAGATAACTTGTTCCGACCATTCTTTCTTGCATTTGCTTCACATAATTTGTGTATGTGCACATGTGTTTGTACGTATGTGTGTTGTGCACCTCGTAAATAAGCACCGATTGAACAATTAACAAACCACCATCAATTCCGTATAATACCGCTCCGGGACAGTATGGTCCTGTGGTGACAGAAGCTTGGTTCATTTGGCCCCAGCCGATTAGTATCCTGGGCCCCGATGGTTGGCCGATGACGTGGAGAGGGTAATGGAAGAGGTAGCATGTGCCATGAACTCTCCACATTGTTTGCTTTTCTTTCCCTTTTTTCTCGCTTATGGTTCTAGTACTTCGCCCTAATTCCGACGGCCGATATGTGAAAAATATATGTACTACAGTTCTGAGTTTAGGGACCCCAAGCCCCAGGATTGTACTACATGTGGGGCGCATTTGGATTTTGATTTGAGTATTACGGTATAATCCGACATTTCAATCAAGTCAATCATTGAGGCAACATGCTGCCCCTTTTTGGGACTAGCTGAGCATCAGGTAATTCCATTCAATGTTGATGGAATGCATCATGCAGTTACGATGCTTAGATCTTTATAAGAAAGCGCCGTATGTCCACTTCATCTGATCTGTTGGAACGTACTGGTAATTCATATCTACCAGGTCCCAACTGGTATCGGTATAAGGGAAGAATGATCAGTAATGGAACACATGAGGTACCAGGCTATTCCAGTTTGATCTCATCGGGTCGATTAAAACTAACATCCTATCTAATTTTGTTTCCACATGTATCACCGGATTTACCATGGCCACGGATCACTAACCACGGAGCTTTCAACCGGTCGTGCATCGTCCGTTGCTCTCGTAAGATGATTTCTGTAGCCTCCCAAATATATATATATATATACAGATCACATGTCGTCGGAAGCATGGCGAAGGATAAAAATAAAGTGCCAGAAAGAGAAAAGAAAAGGAAACAATGTGCAAAGTTCAGCACACATTGGAACTCTTCCATTCTCCATCTAAATGTCCATCGGAATCCACGATTTCTTTGTAAGTTTGATATTGTACGGTTGCCCAAACTGAAATGAAGGACTGACTTACGGGACCCTACTCCGAGTCTTAGACCAAATGGTCCGACTTATATGTCGGTAGAAATGCGTAAGGGTCAACTACCTACTACCACTTATTACAAGTGACATTAATTGGTTTATAAATTATGCTCAACCATTAAGAAACACACTTTGAATTGTTGTCTAAAAAACAAAACACTTCAGGGCCAGGTGTCTCAAAAATTTCCTGCACGTTATAGTCAAAGTTTTAAGTCTGAAGGGTTGGCATTTCCAGAGCATATCTAATGGAATCAGAATCAACCTTAAAGTTAACGAATCTGAATAAATCGAGGTCTGAGGTGTATCAAAGCAAAATGATGCACCACGTGATGTTTTTATCGCTTTAATTCTTCAAACGTCAGCGACACAGTGACACCGCTATGTTGCCGACTTTTGAAAAATCATATACATAGACTCACTCTTCGTTTGTGGAAGACCAACAAAACGGTGTCCTACTCCGAAGAACAAAAACCGCGGATTGCGTCACAACCAAAACCGATGAACAGCTCACCTCCACCAACCGTAAAGGCAATCCACACTGAGTGATTTCCAACGTGTACTCCTCCCGGCTAATGAAACCGTCTTTGTCCTTGTCCAAGTAGTCAAAGCGGCGTTCCAGTGTCCTTTTGGGGTCCATTTTCCGCTCGGGTTGATCGCACACGCCCAGATAATCTACTAATGGTCCGAAAAAAGGTATCGATTTCGTGCGCTTATTCTTTGCCTCGTTTCACTTTGATCCTACTAAATGGAAAAATGAGTTTTTCATACTTCATTATGACGAAAAGTTTCATTCTGCCTCCACCTAAAAGAGTGGGAACTCAATACAGTTGATGTACGTTTCGTATTTCAGCCATCTACAGATCCAAACGAGAAATCACTGAGTTTTAATCAATTTAACATTCCACTCGGTAGAGCCTTGACAACCCACCATTAACTCCTACCTGCGTCCCATGTCTTGCTCAGATTTTCAACTACATTCGAGAAATATCCGGACCAAACGACGTAAGGAGTGTATCGAAAAGTCGATGCGCCATGTATTGGTTTTATATTGTGAATGATATAATATTAATAACACAGCGTTGTTGGTAGATGTAATGCGCCAACGTTTCGACTACCGTGGGTAGTCTTTCTCAAGGCAAGTTTTACAATCAAATGCATTTGATTGTAAAACTTGCCTTGAGAAAGACTACCCACGGTAGTCGAAACGTTGGCGCATTACATCTACCAACAACGCTGTGTTATTAATATTATATCATTCACAATACATTCGAGAAACTTCCAGCGGATTGCTGACTTGTATCTACGACCGATTTTCCTCAGTGCTTTATAGTAAGCTGAGCTGCGCGTAGACCGCGGAAAAAGAAACTCAGCTGGTGTAACGTTCTGTTCCGGCTAGTCTGATCCTGAGTTTCGACCTTTTGGGAGTTTTCATTAACCACAAGTAAACGCTACGCGTATTCCAGTTGCGTGTTGTTTTCTTTCTCATACTAATACAGTTCATTTCGACCGAAGAAGTCTCACAAAACTGGCGTCCACTTACGAAATCTTTATTAATCGAGCCAGTGTATTAATCCGGAAGCCATGAGCTTTTGTGCGACGTTCAGAAAATGGAGGCAAGCAAGACAACAGTACATTTTATTCCACTCTTCCAAGAATCGAGAATAATATTGCCTTAGATAATCACCTCATATTTCCACATGGATTTTTCCGTAGAGCCGTTTGAAAATTTGAAGGAATTGCCGCTCGATCGAGTCTCTTTGGTCATATTTCGAACAAGTGAACTGCGACGAGAAGACATTTTGTTCTGCCGCGATGTCACCATCCAAATGAGGCCACATTGACTGTCACCGAATTGGTGATTAGTGTTAAATGGATTATCAAATACGTCCAACCAATGACACCCAACAGATTCAAGCCCAGTGGGATTTTCATCAGATTTATTTTATCGCAGCCCAGGAGAAACGGTGTTCGAGAGCATGTTCTAGTTTGGAAGAAACACAATCAACCCCGGAACTCCATTTTAAAATTTTTTATCTATTTGAGGCTACATTAGTCGTGAAAATCCAGCTGACTGTCCCATGCAAGCAGTTGTATGCTTCCGATGGATCCACAAACTGGAAACTGTCTGCCGTCGATCGTTCTCTGTTAAGCAAAAAATAATCTCATCCTTTCGACCGAGAGAAATTCGGAATTTCTCGTTCACTCAGGTGGTCGTGCATAAGCGACACTATCATATCTTGAAAGATTTAATTTTGTGAATTATTCCCACAGTGACAAACACGGATCTGGCTTTTGAGTATTTCTCGTCAGGGATTTTCGTAATTTCAATACACAATGTTAATAGTGAAGGGCAAGGATGAACTTCGATCTCAGGATCAGTGCAGATTTTGTCAGCAAAATAGTCAGACAGCACGACACAGAACTCCTACCCCTGTTGACCGTTGACGTGTAGGATTTCTGAAAAGTGGAATATGATGCGAAAAAATTGCAGCTTCATACTAACTGACACAGGCCGTTTGCACGACGTAATTCTCCAATGGAACAGTCAGTCAGATATTTGCAAATAATCGGCTAACTGATGTTCGCTTCAATTTAAATGGTAACCAAAGGATACCGATGGAACTTCACTCGAAATGATACAAGAAGCAGGCAAGAAAGGATAAAAGCAAATGCAACGAAGACAATAATTCTCAAATGTAGGGACCGGATTATTCATTCCTCGTAGGCAAATACATCCTATCCATAATAAGACAACCAACTAAGAACCAAAGCACGTAGGACAGTTTTGATCGGTGTTGTGTATAGATATTCACGTGCAACCAAATATTTTGTGATGACTGTCTACAAATCACGGGACAAGATCAGATATACCTTTATCCCAGGCAGCACCCGGGGAACACGTGAGTATTCCCTTTTCCTCCCAAAAGGGAACACTCAAATAACTCTTCCTTCCGATACCTTCCATTGATACATTAGGCCTAAAATGTCGTTCAAACGCAAAATTCTTTTCAAAAACCATTTTCCTTGGGATATGACTCACAGTTAACCGAAGATGGGGATTTTCCACGAGGACATAAACCACTGTTATGGTCCCAGAAGGCAAATAAAAGTTCCATTTTTAAGTTTTGACTAGCAATAAAGCTTTGATAACCAATATTTATCTACAATTGTAAGGTTGTTATCCGCACGTTTGTCGAAGTTCTTATGGCGCTGGATCTGCAGGTTCGTAATTTGTTATGGGGCTGCGTCTTCTTATTTATCGCCGGCTGTGCATCATAGTGTGGGTAAGTAAAAGCACTGGTGACTAATTTATTTAATCTAACTGAATTTGAGCTTGCCTTTCCAGCATTTAGACTCACGCAATTTACTAAACCTCGTCTGCGTGGATATTCGTGTACCACGAAATGAAGGCGCGTGAAAGCTATGGTGGGGCAAATTATTGTAGACCAAATGCCCGCTATGTCCGAGGACACGCCATCAGAGGAAACAGTTTAATGTTGGAAAGTGCTGCTAACAGAATTGATCGCTAGTCGACTGTAGTGAAGGTGGTGAAATTTCTTCTTCCCATCTGTCAATATAAACGAATCGGTGCGTCTTGAAGGTAACAATGTTTCTAACAAAATTAACGACGATTTAGTTTCAACGCACGAAAGTGAATTGTGTTTACGCGTAATATTTTAATTTCAACTTTTTAAGAAAAGCAAGTAGATTCTTTGTTAGATAGAATGCTTCCAGCAGGATTTGTGGCACGGAGATAGACAGTCACGGAAACAGTAGCTTGAATGTCACGTGGCTTGGCCAAGTTGAATTTAAGTGCTTCCGTTGATCCGACGACGTCTGGAGGCCATCGCACGTGACCCGGCCATTAGTCGTTTCAGCGGAATGTACATCCACTTCGGTCTAGAAGAATGCCTACAGAGTTTTGGAGAACACGGTGACCCCCGGTCATGGTAGCATCGAATTGAAAATTCACGTTGATGGTCTCCCATTCAAAGACTCGACACAACAATTGTGGCCAGCGTCGTTAGTAATTTTGATAGGGTTTTCTGGAAGCAACTGGATGTGGACGAATTCGTAGGACCCAATGCTGCATAGCTGGCGGATGTAAAAATGAGCAATTTCTTTTTGAATTGCATGATAATTTGTGGATCATGACAATTCAGCTGCTTTTTATTAATTTCAGGTCCTTGCCGCTGTAGAGTTCACCATTGGTAAGACTTTTGCTGTCCTCCATTACAGTTGGATATCCGCTGGATAAAAACATCTAGTAAGCTAATCAAAATGGATAATTAGGGGTATAGTCCTCCATCCTCCAAATAATATCACTCAAGTTGATCGGTAGGTTTCATCTGGATAAGGACTTATTTCAGAAAACTACGACGGCACATTCAAATGCCAACGTTCGGTGGACGTCACCTGTCATGTGGAAAGATTTGGAAGACAGAAAATGCTGTCTCTTGGAAAAAGCCGGCTTAACTAACAGAATCCACTGATGGTAAACCGGTAGCTAGGCTAGTGCGTCAGGAGACTGGTTGAACACTCGGCTCCGTCACCACCCTTGGAAGACATTACCTCGTTGCTGACGAGAACGATGCAACACAAGCAGCGCTACAAGGCAGTCGACTTGCCAGCATAACATTATCAAACAGGCTTTTTTCATACTAAAACCATTATATGCTTTGTTATAATAGTCTGTTATCCAGTAAACCGAGATAGATCATGGCATACTCAGTTGTCCTTCCACTTATCAAAGCGTTCTACCTACTGTCGACAAGAAGTAAGTTTCGAGATTTAGTAATGTATGAATAATCGCGTCGTACAACAGCAATTTGCAGTAGAGAGCTGCGGAGAACTTAACCGCTGATGTTAACAGCACCAAATCAAGGCGATCAGGAGAGCGCAGCTTATGCAGCCCGGATATGAATACGTACGTTCACTGGATTAAACAGCCGTTGCATTAAAACCTGCCCAGTTAGTGGTCACCTATCCACCAAGAATTGTTTTTACGACTGTTAGATGGTATGTCCCTCTATGTCTGTCTATTTTGGGCAGTATCAAACATCCTACAAGCTGAAACCTCAAGGAAACTGTCACGGGCTTAGAATCAACGGTTCACAAAATGGCGGATGATGTCAGAGAAATGGAAAATTGCTTGTGAAATCTAATGGTTAGGGTTCCCTTGTCAATTTTGTCGTTTACGCACAGCATCCATCAAAAAACCTCACGTGAGAGGTCACGAAACAGCACTGTAGCTATGCTGAGCAGCTAGCCATGCTGCGCAAATAAATGAAATACTCAGGGACCGCTGAAGTGTTACCGGTTACCCTGCCTGTGATGACCCTAGCAATTGCGTTTCGTTGTTGCAAAAGCTCGAGGATAGAACTGTGGACAAGAATGTGGCAATTTTATACCTGAGAAAGATTTTTTCTATTACAGTTAGTGTTCTTGGGAAACATTGATGACGACATCACCAGTCTGTGTACCAGGGGTATTATGAAGACATTGTTTTTGGAAGAATTTTTATTCAAAAAACGGGTTCTGCCATCTGACAGTAGGTACCATTGCATTTTAATCACTATAACTCCTAAGAAGCCGTATTGAAAAGAAATTTTCAGGAAATCTCAGAAGATATGGCGGTAGATTCGGAGATGGAGACTCAGAAAGTTAGAAGATAAAACCACCCGTCAGTGGATTTGCCGAATAAATCCACTATTGCACGGTCTTTTCCGTTTGTTAGTCATCTTATTTTACACGGTAATGTTCGTGGAGCTCGTAGTGATTTTGTGAACTTTAAATTTTTCTTGGACGTCTGAATTTTGAACCCGCTTTTAACCTGGCAGAACGTTTGATCCAGTCACTCTAGCAAGACGCGAAGTCGCAGTCAGTCATTTGGGTATAGGGGTGTATTGAACAGTTACAATTCACAGGTACACGGATGGACCAACACGTTTTTGCCCTGATCCTACCATTATTGCCAATTAAGCTATTGGGAACTACTAAAAATAATACCGGCTTGTCAGATTTGGAAATAAAGTACCTGGTCCTAAAGATTTCGATCATGGTGCTTGGGGTAGCTTCCATCTTTCTGGTCTTCATCTTACGATTAACTCTCACTGTTAGTTTCAAGAAGACAAAGCATGCATCGAAGGACTAAACTTCGACAAAGTGCTGGAAAAAGTGTATGCCAAGCCAGTTGGAATTGGCTAAGAATTGGAAACATAGGGGAGGCAATATCTTCTATGCGGAAATTTGCCTAAACAGATAATGCATAAATTGCACAAATCTGCGCACAGTTCATGCACCATCGGAATCACGGCGAAAAACCAAATCAATCCGGGAGGGCCAGGGAAGAAAAAGAAACTGTGTAGAGATTAACACACATATTGGCTCTTCCTTTCTTCCCTTCGCTTCGTCGGATATCCATTGTGAGCCTGATACTCTCCAGTTGCTCAAACCGAGATAGAGGGTTCATTCAGGGGACTAAACAATCGAACCTGCGAGGCAGAAGAACGATCTAATAGTCACGTAATCCACTGGGGATCGGGTGACTTACTACTGAGTTTATACCTCCTTCGGATGGGGCTTGGCATCGAGAATGCCTAATAAAATTTTTGTCACAGATGACGATGAGCGTACAGCCGTAAGTTTCGCATGTCGCCCGTGGATAGCTTGGAGTCAGGGTTTAGCCAACTCCCCTAGAACCACATACGAAATACCACCTATGCAAAAGACCAAGACTTTGTCCTCCGGTGTGTAGGACTTCCTCAGCAAAGGCTATTGAAGAAGCACGATCATTTGGGAAGATTTCGAGGGGCGTTCGAACAGATAGTCCTTTGGGGAATTAAGACATCCACCCCGACCATGCTGAGGTATTTGAAGGCTGAGAGTTGTCTAGTGGTGAACTAGCATCGTCCATCCCCTTTTCTCAGGATGCTGCGTTCTTCAATGACCAAATTGACGCGACAACAACCGGTAACCCACATGGACTTCGAACTCCTGCAAACAGCATTTATTTCCGTGCGAGCCATGGTGTGCTATGAATGGACTCAAATCGAGCCTCGTTTTAGCATCTTAAATGAATTCTATGGCACTTGAAATAAAAACTATTCGTTTTCTGAACGGAATATATCAATCAGTTCAATCTCTTCTAATTGAACAAAAGAGTAATCGATTTATTTTCATTATTTCGTATGAAAGCTTATTTTTGATGTTACTCTTTTTCCCTCGGTACCTACTGAGGAGGCCTGGATCATTGGTTAATTCGGAGAGTTTGGGTTCGCCGGCAATAAGAACACGAGAAAAAGATGTTTTAACATCGTGCTAGGAACAAACACTGAATCTAAACTGTCTCTGTTGCTTGAAGCATGCGTTACCGGATTTTCACAGAGTGCAATGCCAACAGAGACAATAGTTAGAGGGTGAGTGGACGTGGTCAATCCATCACCTGACAGAAAGATGTAAATATCTCAGTAGGGGGGGGTGAGCCAAAGGGACTTCCAGGCCGCTATCCACCAGATTCCCCCTGCTGGAATGGTTGAAGAACTCGAGTTATACGGTGAAAAACAGCGATCATCAAATGAAATTTTAAAATAAAACACACAGTCCCCCCAAATTAATCAGTTATCACTATTTTTTTCTCAGTGTTCTTTCTTCTCACAGATGATATCGGGGCTCAGCAAGCTAAATCAGACCACAAGGGTAAAGCAGAACATTTCGCTTTTCTCAAAGCAGAAGGTAAAGAATTTTGTACCCCCTGAGGCACTAACATCCTCCTCTGTCCTTCCAGCTTCACATAAAACACGGCACACTCACAATCACGCAAGCAAATCCGCATTGATTCTGTTAAAGTTATTTTTCGATGCGTGCGCACATTTAGTCAATCGATCCATACAGATATAGTCAACGCGGAATGTGTGCCTAATTAACTGAACCGATTTGGAATGTATGTGCTCATGGTTTGTGAAGTGCATTCAGGCTATCAAGGCAAAGTTGTGAAAATTGTCTTGCTTTAGAGATAAGAAGTCTGCTCGTAACGCGCAATGGGCAAAATTCCGATGTCCGTAGTGTGGCACAACATCGTCTGATTGGGGTGAAGAAAAACCGATGATCAGATTAGAACATATCAGGTCACATTTCAAACTACTGCTGTGATCTATAGCCTCGGAACGGGGCGCACATGCTGGTGTGCACCTGAGGCTGGATAAACCCCAAAATAGCTGACTCATTCCGATCAAACAATTGCAGCGCAACATTTTATTCGAAACAGTAACACTGACTTATGTCGACGGAGAAAACATACGGACACAAATTACCCGCAGGTAGTTGAATAGTGCCAACCTCCGACTGTGCAACTGAAGACAGTCAGGATATCCCGACAACTGTAAGTTACACCGGAGTTCATGCAGAAAACATATATATACATATAGAAAATTAAGGATGTAACCTTATAAAACACGATTTCTGAAGGTGAGAGGGAATGAAAGCTCTTCTTTAGATTTGGCAACATTGCGAGTAGCGAAAAGTGCCAAATTATAAATGACTGACATAGCAATTAGTTTCATTGATTATGTCGGGTACATTTGTGAACATTCCGTGTAGTCGCAGCTATCCTCCCTTTAATAAATGCAACAGGACAAGTGATCGTTTCTCACTTCGAAGTTCCGTGCGCAAATGAAGACAGGAAATCAATATGTAAGTTTAGGCGGCCCAAAGCTTGGCTCGAGGATTATTTTACAAACTATCACGTCCTCTGATAGCTAAACGCTACCAGTAAGCGCTTCCCGGTTTCAAGTGAATATGAAAGTTGTAGGGTTTTACACAATCCGAAAAATTTTGAATGTTCATTTTCACCGCACTGCGTGCCAAGTCACGAGGTTTTGCGAGGCTCGTAAAAGTAATCGATCGGTAATGCACGTGTAAGTACGAGGGTTTGATATTTCGGAAATGCATATTCGCTGACACAACACAACTGTCTTTCAGTTACAAATGTTCACGTGCTCCGCAGGTTGGATGGAAATTTTTATGATGCCTTGACTTCGATGATATCATAATCTAGGAAGAAATAATCAGTCCTGGTCATCAGAAAACACTGCAATCGAACATAAGCTTCCGACGATGCAGTTGTCACATTCGTGCTGTGTTAACAAAATTAGTTGATCCAAGTACTTGGAACTCCGTGGTCAGACATATCGGATGTTAATGTCAAGATTGGTGCTAACCCCTCTTACTTTGCTTCCGGTGATTAATTCAGGGTTTTTAACAAGGGTGATCGCGGGTAAATTGTGTAACTGACTAACTGCTTGATTGACTAACTAATTCATTGACCGCTTGGGTCTCCGTTTCCTCTTCTTAGCTACCCTTGACAAATATCACTGCAGTCATGTGCGAAACAAAATCTGCGAAAACAAACTTTATTGTTTTTGCTGTTAGTGAAGGACTTTTCTGTGTGGTCACATTGGATCAACTTATACAAACAGAACTTTTGAGGTAACCAGTCGTTCTATACTCGATTCACCACGGAGCCGTACGCATCGACTTGTTTCACTGATGTGTCCACAACCAAACTAAGCGGTTTTGTTGGTCCCATGAAGAATTGTACTGAAATTAGGTTGAGTACTGAACTCAACCCTAGATGAGTGTCACGTGATCCCCGGAAACTCTGGTCCCCTTTTAAAGCGAACATTCATTAAACGATTGAAATAAAGTACAGGTGTGTACCTATTTTCTAGGGCTAGTGTCTGTTTAGTCAGTCTTGTGCCGCAGACATTCACGTCACGAATCTAGGTCAGATTTTTGCCGAAAGAATGTTCGGATGTCTGAACGACAGCATCAACCGTTAGCGTGGGTGATAAAGGCTATCAAATGTTGATTTGCTAGATCAGCATCCGTTCGAAAAGCTTTTTGAAAGCTCCACAAGGAAGAGAAACGGGAGATAAACGATTCAGCTTGCACTATGAAGTTAAGGTGACTGGGAAATGTTTTGCGTATGATCACAGAACGACTGGCTTCTTTTAATCAGAACTCCGAGAAAGGGAATGGTTGGGTCGAAGTGGCCACTCGATGACATGGCAAAGATGTACGAAGACTTGAGCTACTGGACTGGTTTAATTAGGCACATTTGGACTAGTGGGCTGGGGTTCACGACATCCCTCCAGAACGATGGTTGGAGACAGTGGGTGATATATGGCTCAACGTCGCAGTCCGTGGCGTTCTCGTATTCGAAATCTTCCCTCCTTTGAATAATGCTTCAACTCATTATTTCTCAGCTGATCTTTCACTATTCCTTATCCCTTGTTTCTTTTTGAGGTTGCAGCTAAAGCCGTAGCACGTTGAGGCAAGCTTAATGATTGTACAGACTGATTTAAACCGTACACTAATAAACAGTGCTGGTTTGAACGCAAGATATTTGTTCTAGAGATTGCAGATCGACTAAAACAAATGTCACTTAGAAATAGACGTTATAAACTATCACAGAGACGTGAGAAGAGAAAGAGCTGAAGTCGTAAAGAAGCCAAAGATATGTCTTACACATTTGCAGGTAAAATTTGGTACCTACGTAAACAGTGGTTCAAATATGATGCAACGGGACCCCATTCATACTCTGCAAGACAAACTCTTAACGTACCGTCTGAAGATTTCCACATGATCAGACGTTCGTATCGTGCTCTTCAGAATCAATTCTTATAGGAATTCCACTCGGCCTCATTTAGCAAACAATGTGACAAAATGGGATCGGGTTTCAGCCGAAATCATGATGCACAAATTTGAGGGGCTCAAACCATTCGCATATCCTTCAGTGTCTCCAGCCAGCTGGTTGACGGGTCTTTCGGAAACCAACCACGAAGACACGAGACACCTAATTTAACTAAGTTCGCTAAATATTTTCTCATTCTCCGTTGCCACGTCATCCGCATGGGATTACTACTACTGTCGTCCAGTCCTGCAAAAACACTACGCACCCTGAAGGTGCAAAACACATGCCGAATCGAGTTACGGACCTCAAGAGTCAGTCGGCTTGGTGCATGTTGTGCATGGTCCGCGGATTCTAACAGACACACCACGTCATCTGCGTAATTTAGATCACACAGCTTTTCACCATTTCGCAGTTCGACTCCTACACCCTGGAGACTTCCTAAGGCATCTTCCATCACCTTATCCATTGCGAAGTTGAATAGGAATGGAGAGATGGGACACAATTGTCGAACACAGCTAGTCGTTTCGAATGAACTTGATAGTTCGCCGTATACCCTCACGCAACCAGAGGTATGCAAGTACAATGCACGCAACGGGCTTTGGATCATCGCTGGCATACCACTCCGGTGGAGAGCACTGAAAAGTGCTGTCCAATCTGCTGAGTCGAATGTACTTTTCAAGTCTAGAAAAACTATTATGATGAGGCAGCGATTTGTAGCTCGTTTCCAGTAACTGCTGAAGAATGAATATCTGGTCGATACAACCTCGACCTGGTCAAAATCAGGCCTGCAGTTGGCGGGTGCTACTCTCACAAACTGGTGTCAAATGGTGCAGTATTACTGAAGCCAAGATCTTAGTAACTATCGCAATTTAACTAATGCCACGTTGACTGCCAAAGTCGCTCCGTGTGCTCTTCTTGAAAATGGGTACAATCACTGAATCACCTCACGATAACGGAATTTGTTCCTCGTCCAAATTATTTCAGAGCGATGGGGCAAAAGTTTTTATTAAAGCATTTCCACCCAACTTAAACAGAGACAGGGGAAGTGTGCCGGGACCGGCCGCTTTTCCCCTATTCAGAAGTCGAATGTTTGGGTACACTTCGAATTCCGTAGTAGGTTGCAGAGCCATTCCAAGCATTCCGACTTGTGGACGTGGGACTAACTACACTGTTGCATGGCCAACTAACCTAGTACTTAAAGTGATCAGCGCAGCGGTCGAGCAGTGGCACACGACTTCATTAACCGAAGTTCGTCGCATAAGTTAAACAGTCTCTGGTTGTTACCTGAAGCAGCTGTTAATTACATTTCTTTGGCTACCCTAATCCACCATTTTTACGGTCCTTCCGAAAACCTGTCGTCATTCTACGCTGCAGATATCGTTGCATCTTATTCACCTCCGTGCAGTTAGAGTGCTGGTGTTTTTGCTCTGTTGGACCCAGTGAATCATGCGAGATCCAGTCTTTGATGGACGTTGGATCTGGAATCACCGGTGGGACCTGCTGCCAGATGCATCGCCTGCTTGATTTGATCCTACTGCTCATCAGTAGTGCTGCTCGTCGAAGTTCTTCGTTCGTCCGATAGTTTCTTTTCATGCTAGCGCGAACAGCCGAATCACACAGACGTTCGACGGCCAACCGGGTTTGTGGCCTGCGTCGGTGGCCACTGAGCTGCGACAAAAATTACATTAAAAATAGCGCGTGGTCCGATTCGACACTCGTGGTCCAGTACGATCTACAGTTCTGGACAGAATCGTGCCAACGTTAGCTTACCGCGATATGATCGATCTGACTCAGAGCACTATGTGGCTGTGCAATGCAAACTGTGTCGGAACTTCATGCTGGACAGGAATAAGTGATTGTCCGCACCATGTTGGGGAAGCCTTTTCCTGTTATTTGTTCGCTGAGCAGGCAAGGCACAGTACCCCTCTCAACAGGACTCCGGTGCACTCAGTTTGCCAACTTGTGCATTAAAATCACCTGCTATCACTATAATGTCAGAGCCTTTGCCCTTCCGGAAAAGACTCGTCTTTTTGAGTGGCGGCCCTACACTCTGCTGAGGTGTATGTCGAGATGACAAATAAGTTGCGCTCAACACAACCATTCTTCTGGACGTCGACTGATCCCCGCAGTCTCACGGCGCACTGTCGACTGTTAACCGAGACCCGGTCTAAAAAGACTGCTTCAGTCTTCTCACTCATTTCACTATTCTTACACCTCGTTGACCCACAGCTTAAACTGTTCCGTGTCCTGAGATAGACAGGAAATATCTTGACGAGATGTTAGGCGCAGTTAGTTGAATTACTCTACTCGAATCTCGAATCTATTTTTCACTGACACCGCAGACATCAATCGGAAGTGGGTCCATTGTCAAAGCTAAACAGGCCTGTTGGCCAACCTGTATCAAATTGCGCACATTGAAGGACTCGAGATTTAGAGGCTGACGAGGCTTGAGAAAATGTGAGCTATCAGACTGAAAACCACTTACTATACTATGTGACAATGAACCGTTGTAAGCATCGGGCGTGTTATCGATGGGGACATTGAGATTAGGTAGAGCGAGCAAATAGATTTGACTGGGGACGGCAAATGCAGGTTGAATAAAAGAGAAGGAACTCTGAGCAGTAGTATGCTTATCACTACCCACGCCGCTCAATGCAATGCGCAGCGCCGTCCTGACTATCCTGCACGATGGCAGATGCAGTATGGAATTATTTGTAGACGTATAACTCATGGGGTTTGATGGACGGGTGGTGCTAGAGTCCAGCTGCTAAGCAGAAACACGATTAGGGTTCTCAACCAAAGCCTTTGGTTCTGATAAGAACCTCTCCACTACGCAGCGGAGTGTGGCTGAATGGGAGCCCATCTACTTGGATCAATTATTCTTCTGCTCATTCTTCCGACTGAACTGCCAACTCAGATCAACCCCTGACCGAGAGGACCAGGAGACTGATTTGTCAGACCTCTACCCAGTGACCTTCCAAGGATGGTTGAATCTTTGGCTTGAGATAAGCCACTCTGTATAGCTCGTTGGATCATGGAGGTACGCGAGCCGTCACAAAACGTCAAGGTGCAGTCTCATTGTGACAGAAGTGTTTGTTCATCGAAATGGGTATTTCAGGGTATGAAGAGACATTATTTGGGTGGATGACAGATTTTGTCAAGGAATGGACAACAGTGGATGTATAAGGTCAGTTATAAGCAAGGAAATAATTGTGGTGAGATCGAATATAGGTTGACCATATATTGTCTATTAGGATTAATGTGGAAATTACGCGCATTGTCAGCCAGTGATTCACGAGAAAATGCCAAACGATATTGTGATATTGCCTGACGATTAAGTAAGTGATCAAATTGTGTTACATTGCTTCCAGAGAAATCCATGAGAAGCTTGGTGACTGTAAAATCACACACAAGCGGTCCAGGTGATAGGATGAAGCAGACATACAAGATATCTGCCTGAGTAAAATGGAATAAAAGTTTTCATGCTTTCTGATCGGTGAGCTTTGCGTTTAGACTGTAAAAGGTTTATCACTAATCGAGGTGACATCGTCAATGGAGGGGCACAATTGTTGGGGGTTCTTCTCTATTTATAGGGCTGCCATTGACTTTGACCCTGAACTTCTCCGATGGCCTTGACCCGAGGAGTGTGCGTCAGTTTTCCATCTGATCTCTGTTGGTTTGAACCTGTGATCTTAGAAGATTGGCATTCGGCCTGAAAAGTTTGATCCGCTTAGTTGTGCCGTTCCTTTTACTTCAAGTATGTAAATTTTTTTGTGATCTAGTTTTGTAGATAGATCTGTGGAAATGACTTGGATTTGTGATCATGCGTCTGTATGGCTTAGATTCTGGTTCTCCCATTTAGCCAAATTGTTTGCTTTTATCGGAGTGTTCATGTGATCCAATTCAATATGTCCATTGATGGAATTATTTGAGGAATATCAAGCTTCTAAAAGTCTCTCGCATGTCTCGTAATAGTAGTGAATTGGGACGTAGCAAGCATAAGCTGGGCCCTCCGACTTCACGCTCCCTGAGATGTTGTAGATTCAGTTAGGATCATGGTTGATGTGGAATAGTGAACCTTATATTTAAAAGCGACCTTGCATTGCGAAGCTAGAAAACGATGCCGGAAATACAAGAGCGCTTTGTCTTGGTACAATAAGCCATAACAATTAGGCCGGGTTATGGTCGGGACAAAAAGAACTGACTGCCAAGCCCGTTTGGAATCGGATTAATGACGGACGGGCCGAGAACTGGATTGGCTGCAAGCCGGAGATCGGGGCGGAGAAATCGACCATTCTGGGCCAAGGTAAAAGCGATCTTGACAGGAGCGAAGGCGAACGGGGGAACTTCGATGGAAATTAAAACCAAAGAAGGGACAATGAGTCTGGGAGAAGGAAGGCGAGATAAGGAAATCGACAAGTGAGCTCTAACCTGAAAAGACCTACGCAAGTCGTAGGATCATAATGCAACTGACAATGGAGTTGTCCGTTTAGTGACTGTTTGATCTTTCGTGTTTGATTAAGCAAAACAGAATTTGAGTTCGAGTCGAGACTGACTTCTTCCAAGCAGCAGTACTCGATGAGAGTCGTGAACTTATCACAGATGAGACTGCTACAAACTACCTGAATCAGTGGCAGTTTTTCACCCTGCAATTATTTTGTCGACCACTTAATTGCACTAGATCAGTTCTCATTTCATTTCCATAGTTTTCGAAATCGTTCAGGAGATTGTATGGATAAAAATGGCTCGGATTTTGACATCAGTCGCAAGTGATTAATCAAGCTTGTGATGTGTGTGGTTAGTGGGTATTGCAATGGCATATCCAATAACCAGATGGAAAGATGAACACAACTGCGACAATAACATAGTGATTGCACCAAAGGTTAAGGTGGGCGAATAATGTGTTCTGACCAAAGGAGATCAATTTAAACGAATTGTTTTGACCAGTGAAGAAAGAAATCCCGTGTCTGGTTTAATTGTTTGTTCTCGTGGAAGTCAGGCTAGGGGGAGGGGCAAACGATTCCTAACTGAAGATTGATTTCAAAGACGATGTGCGAGATAATATAAAATAAAGGCACTCTACTTTTCCTTTTCGTTAAAGAAATATAATGAGAAGAGAGGAGAAAACTGCATGAGATGAGACACAATAAGTATTCATTTCTGGCAGCATAGTTACACAATATTCTGAAATTACAAAATTTTGTTTTTGTCTTCGGAGCTTACCGAGTATCTACTCGGCCAACTAATGCCATTCTGAGCTTCTATCTAATCCAGGACGCTTAGTCATTTTAAAAAGCAAATTTAAGATCATTTAGGGGGTTTGTCATACTCACTGACTCTACTTACTGACTGATTTTGGCCGCTACAAGGCCAAACATCGAAGAAAAAAATGGTTAGACAGTATCTTTCGCAGGCCGTTTCTCATCACTGTCATATTTCAGTTAGAATGGAAGATCAACTACGTTGGACTCACCAGTTTTTTTTTGACTGGAGGACGATCTTCGTTTCACCTCGGAGAAGGAAGATATCCGATAAGTTTGTGCGCTCACTATCAGTTCGCCGATCACGCGTGCCGTATCAGTGTGATGATCTACTCATTGACAACCGTCACAACAACAACAACAACAACAACAACAACAACAACAACAACAACAACAACAGTTGGACCATTATTAGTTCAAATCAGTGCATTCTGAACCCCAATAAAATGAATGTCATAAACGAGCGTGATGATTGGTCCACACGCGGTCGGATTCTAGTAAGTGCAGGTCAATAGAATCACACACATACCAGCCTCGCGATGTTGTCTTCTCACAGCATGCATTGGTTATCACAATCAGGTTGATCAATTTGTCGTGAAGAGAGAAGGATTTTTGTTCACACTAACTGTGCGGAGCTGGGGTGAAAGAGATACCGTCTATTTCAAGAAACAGACTGTGGATGGTGTGTGAAGACAACAGAGTAACAGAAAAAAATTTAACGCCTGGCCTACCGTTAAAAATGCTACCAATTTCGTTTTGTAATGACGCAAACCGCGGGATATCAAAGTAAAGTGGTTGCAAAATACTCACCGACATGCTGACAAATTTGACAGCGTTGGACTTTCAAGGTGACGTTCATGAAAATATTACGAGTGTAGTGCGTGGCTTGTAGACAACCATATTGGCCTGACTGCACAAGTGTTGTGACTGGTTGAAGCGCGCCTTGGTCGGTCATGTAACTTTGTAATGTGTTTCTGGAGTCGTTATATGGAATTCGGTCAATCGCAATAATGAACGAACACGAATTACCAACAGCCACTGAATTGGCTTCGACCGAAGCTAGGCAAACATAGGCAGCGAGAAGACCACATTAACTTCGAAAAAGTTTGCGTTTTATTTAAAACTCATGCACCTATGTACAAAATACGTGTCCCGGTAGGTGTAATATATTCTCCTCAGTGATCTGCCACCACGGATCTCGTTGGTTGGTTGTTTACGCATGCTAGCACAAAGCTGTACCTGATTGCATTACGTGATTTGCACGTTGACTTCCCACAAAATCCTCCGAAGATGACTGTCGTTGTGCATACCAGAAGGCCAAGTTGCTTTTGAATGTTAGGACCGAATCTAGGAGCAAGGCTAATGAAAATACCTTAGTAACCGATATCAACGCATCGATGATGCCACCTCGATTGGAGGTGAGATTTTTGTGATCTGAAAATCAAGCTCAAAGATTACGAGTTCTCGGTAATGATGTTATTTTGAGAACAGGATTGTTTCTGACTAATTTCTCTTCTGGCTAGTGTATGTTTCTGCTTGACCGGTTGCCCTTCGGAATTCACGGTCAATGCACAAACCCCAGATAATCCGACCAACCTTATTCACATGAAGCGCCAGACTCGAGTTTCGCTTTGATTAGATCTCATCATTTTTTCATCTCCTCCATGGATTCCAGAGTTTAAAACCGAGTTCCCCAACTGGGAGGCGTGTCTGTCACCGCCACGCGATGGAGCTTCTATCCGGATCGATCGGAGATACCCGGTTAATTTTGTTCGAATATCGATCTCATCAATAACCGGCAGAACCTCACAGCTACAAAGGGAAAGAAAATAAATGCCCCTTATCTCAATTTAAATGGCTCCCATCAATTCAGGTCTAATCCATTGGATATTTATTTTCCATATAGCGCAAACCGGTGCGTGTATGAAGAATGGACAGATACTTTAAAAAAATGTCGCAGTGACAGAAAGTGGCCGGAAAAACGAATTTTACCATGTTGTGCCTTAGAGCTGACCTCAATGTTTAGTGTAGTGTTGAGGTCAAGTCACTTATCGGAATGAAGTTGGTTCATTTCCAGTTACTTCACTCACAATTTTTCATCAGGATAACTGGAGTGGTTTCACAAATCACTGTTGGAGCACAAATACGGGTTGTAAAGTCAAGTTACAACTGAGGCCGTGAGAATCAGCGTCAAAACGATCGACCGAGCTGAGAGCCAGTTACATATAAGGAAAGAAAGAAGAAATGTACTTCCCTTATGACTTCCGTTTTTGATACAGAACAAAAACCTAGCCTCTCTTTTAAATGAAAGTCTACTGTGAAAGTGGGGCATCTAAACTTTTTTTGAAGTGCATTGCCAAAAAGTCTAAACGACGTTCCAGTAGAATGAATCAGTGACCAGTCACATTTCCCAATAAACCTACTACTGGCTGGCGCAGATAGGCACTAGTAATTGATGACCACTGACTAAGCCAGTTCTCTACATTTACTAAATCACCACTCGTCACAGTCGTTTTGTAAGGATTTGATCAGTTGACAACTCAGGAATTTAAGCACCTCATTGTATGTGAAATCTAGATATACGGATCTGCAAGGATCCAACAAGTCAACTCATCCCACCACAACGATACTGCGCCTTTATCAGTGTCTGCTTCTGAGTGTATGACTTTTTTGATCCGATTTGAATTTACGTTTGGATCCTGAACGTTTTGTTTTGTCTGTATCCGCGTAGATGGTGCTGAGTGAAACTCAAGTCGGCGGTTATCGCCTAATATGAGCTATGTAGAACGAATTCATAAATCTGAGCCATATGGCGGTGGGGCGTTAATCCAACACAGGATCTCTCTGCAGACGCACGCCGACTCTACTCGAGGCAATGGGTATGGTAATCATGATTAGTCTGCGAGACAAACAATGCAGTACGGAATTCGATTTATTCCTTTGAATCTTTGGAACACTGGACGAGCATCACCAGGGAATCCGGCCGCTAGGAACACGGGTCCCACTGGCGAATCTACACGCCAAATCCTAGGACTACTTGGACCATGCCAGGGTTGTGAGAACGATGACGGACGCAGATGTTACCCCATTGGTTTTCTGCAAAATAGACTTAGAAATCTCAAGAAGCATATTGTGATATGGTGCTTGGACAAGGGTCGCGCTGTTTACCAGATTGACCGTTTTTTCTGCTGAATTTCATCTGTGCTGGATGGCCGTGCATTCAGCACTGCAGTAACAGGATGATATCCTCTTGAGTGCTCATTTTAGAGTCCACTTGTTTATGCACTGTAGGAATTTTCTGCAAAGTTCATTAAACTTCTTATTGTGAATGATATTATGTTAATAACAGCGTTGTTGGCAGATGTAATTCGCCAACGTTTCGACTACCGTGGTTAGTCTTTCTCAAGGCAAGATTGACAATCAATTTATTAAACTTGGTCGCCCTGAAAATGTTAAAAACCGTCAGGCGCCGTCCGATGCTATCGTGGTTCAAATGAGCACCACAAGAAGGTAGTAAATTGGTGCAACACTAGTTGAAGGTTATTAAAATAACAGTCAGTGGTCCTACTTTGAAGGGGCTAGAGAGAACTGCGAAATAACCGAAATACTGGATCTCCTAAGCTGCTGTTTAACTGTCAGTCGAAACAAAAGAGGCTCACTTGAAGGGAAGCTCTGTAAACCGAGGACTACAGTATGAACTTTGCATCAGGAACTAGAGGCGTGGACAGATTGTTTCGATTTATCCATTATGGTTCAAATATGCGATGCAAGTCCGAATCTGTTCCATGTAGTACAAGAAGCTAGTTCTTTGCAGAACAGCGTACAAAGACCGAAGGATGAGATAAACATTTTGACAAAATTTTCAACCGATTTGACGACAGGCCTAGGTCCAGTTCAAATCCAGCCAACCTACGTTAACAGGGGCCTACCGACTGATTCGAAAATCGTTGAAGTGATCAACCAACTGGAATAGGAATGCCGCCGAGGAGAATAGCATATCCCCAGAAGCTTGCAAAAATCTCATCTTTACTGATTGATAGGCTTAGTAAATTGTTCCGTTTTACATTGGGAAAGAGTTATTCGGGAGTGAATGTGGAGCATCTATTCTGCTAGCGATTTTAGAACAGGAGTCAAAATAGATGTGATTATATTGCTCCCAATACATGGCAGAGGATTTGTTGACCAAATATTAACAATTCGTACAGTACTGAGATGTCTTTGTAGGTTCCAGCAGCCAGCTACAGCCTACCGCACTGATTTCCCCCTTGCTTTTGACACAATCAATCACGAGTACCTGGGGGAATTACCAGAAAATGGAACCCCCTTTAGGTTTAAGAATATCCCACAAGGATACTATCACACGGATCAGGACGTATGATGAAGGATACTCAAAACTTCCATTTCGTTCCAGGGTGAGGCAAGGTTGTCCGTTTTTTTTGATTCTTTATAAGTAAGCCACCGACTGGACACAGATTGTGATGACCAGCTACACAGGCATCCAGCGGAGTTCGACAATCACTATCTCGGATCTGAAGTTTGTGAATGATGCTGGGGTGTTCTGTGATTTCCCAATCGGTCGAATCAATCTATATTTGGTGCAGATCGGCCCGGAAGAGTTTGGTCTCCAACCACAATACTTGGTCGATGGTGTCCACGGTGCTCACTTACCCTCTAGAGTCCAGTAACGGTCCCATAATATATATATATATATATATCAGATTTATTTACAGGCTTAGTCATCTCATAACCATGATTAAAGAGAAAAAATGTATACTACCGATTTTCCGTCGGAATCCATGGTTCCTCTAAGGTTTTGTTACTACCCGGTTGCCCAAACGAAAGCAGAGGACTCACCGCCGAGGAATTATCTCGAACCTTTGATCAGACGGCCTAATCTACAAGCGGCTAGGAATAATCTGAGGATCACTTAATCCAATGGGGTGACTACGCAATCTATACGTTCGCTTGGGCGAGGGGGGATCTCGTGGAACTTCACCCGGTAGATTAATTACACATACAGAATCCAGTACACTGAGTAACATTTTCGAACCTTTTTATCATGTGATCAACTGACTACTCCGACCCATCTTCCAACTATTATCTGCTTCGGCGAGCAGCTTGCAACAAGACAGGCATTCAACAAGGATGCGCAGAACATGGGTCAACCACCTCAACCTATTCATATTCGGTGCCTGTTCTCAATGGTCATGTTTCTGAGCTGCATAGCAAGACAGACTCTACTGCTGTGTAAGCGCGACCTTTGATCGATAACCGGATGTCACATGGACGCCATAAATATACAGCGACGGGCCAACTAGTAAGCTACTGGGAGAGTATGGTTTAGACTGTCCGGTGAATCCCTGTATCCGAAGATTGAAAAAGGATTAGTATGTCAAGAAATCCCGCTTTTGTAGTACATTCGTATACTAGTTAGTATTAGTAACGACTAAACAAATTGTGGATATGGCAACGTGAAGGATTGATATGGCCTTCTTATTTGGAGGGTCATATTTGATCTAAGCAACTAGTGAGAAAAATAACGAGCCGCTCGAAGACCCGACAATCCTTGCGAGAATTTCAAATTTCATCAGATTCATACATACTTCAGAAAATGAAGGGGTGTCCAGAATAATTGGGTTAACTATGCATTAATAAATCTAGTCAAATTGTGGCATACAGTAATTTCGTTTCGGGCTCTACAAGTTCCCGGAACAAACTCTCCATAGTCCCCTTGACGTATTCGGTTAGTGATCACTAGAAAATTCAGCAAGCACTGCTAGAGGCCTCGTAGACAAACCCTTCACTTCTTCAGAGATCCACAGTTGAGATTGATTTGACAACTCATTTTCAAAACCAGGAGTCTTTAATCTCGATGACCGGTATAGCTATATGCTACACCATATCCTTTCTTATGGTTGAACTTTTCAGAACAGAATGACCTTCCTCCTAAGCATTCCAAATGTTCAGAATGCATCTTTACTTTGTCTTGATCTGTTTATTTCCAGCGGCACTAATATCCATCGTAGCTTCCTTCAATTTTTTTCCTTAAATATTCGTTAATCCTATCATATTGGCGACGTTGTGCCCAAACCACGGCACCGTTCTATTCAAATACGAAATCTTACGTTTATCAATGTCTCTTACTAATCTGACTCTTCTATTGTCCTGAGACTCACCCCTCATTACGTAGCTAACACCACAAGAACTCTCCTGTGCTTTACTCCGATGGCGTATTTGTCGTTTGAAAGATATGACCACCAGCAACTGTTATCACAGTCTCAATTTTTGCACATCTTGCTCACTGCCGTTATTATTCGACCAGGGAAAGTGGATAATTTGCCTACTGTTGAAATACAAGAATATGCCTGGAAAATCAACCGATCACGACTGATAACTACAGTCAACAGTTCGGTTTGAAGTCAAGTTCAATATGGCGAATGCTGCTTAGTTACGCAATCTGAGCGGGTAATCAAAGCTCATTATGTGGAATGTCCGAATACTGCTCAGCGTTGCCTAGTTCTCCTCCGATGGTACAGTAGAAGTGACATTATGATGTGGGTGGCACGGTTTATGGGCAGATTTGACTAACTCCGAGGTCATTATTTCAATCAAAGCAAATTAAGGTAAACTACCCGGTTGCCTTTGGATAACTATGACTGAGATGTGAATCCCTAACATCACTGGGTTCGTGAAGCACCTTTTACTTCGTTTCCATGCAAACGGAATGTGCAATAATTCTGGGAGAAAGCTAGCTCTATTCAGACACTGCCGAACGCAAACGTGGCCAACGGAGGCCTCGAGAACTGGGCTTCTCTATCACGACTATTCAGTGATCAACCAATGCCAGTCGAAATACTGCAACCAGTTCTAATTTACACTAACGAACTCTCATCAAAACCGATTTCGCTGATACCAGCAACCACGAAAACACTGGATTCTCACCCCACCTGTGTCACATTTCGTAGCTAGAATACAAATGGGACGACGTCCGCAACATAGCAGTGATTCGACGTCCTCGAAACTGGATTGGCCGGCAATGGTCAAGGGAATTCGGCGTGTCACCTCAAAAAGATCACAGGTTCGAATCCCAGATCAACCGGTTACTTTGGCGTTAGACGGCAACACACCCGGCTCGTTACCGCATCCAACCTACTGTGACCTTAGTTGGTTCTATGCCACTCCAGGTTTCGGAGTCAAAATCACCGGCTTCCCATCTCGTCGTGCGGAGAGCCCTAGCGGCCATGGGGCACGCCTATACCATTACAATTATGGGTCTAGCATGTCATAAAAATGTGCAGTCCAAACCAGTCAGACGTAGAAATTCCTGATCACATATCTGTACCATATACCTCGCATGTTATACAAAACCTAGAACTAAGAGTACAAACTCTCGATCGCGGCCTATCATATACAACTGAAAGCCAGAATCGGCAGCGGTCAAGCGGATATGGTCTCGACATCTGGACACGAAAGTTGCAGGTTTGAATTTCCCTGTCGCCGGTTACTCTCCCCTGCGTCTTGGCAGTCTTTCCACAGCCACGGCTACCTTATGGAAATAATGTACGTTTATTGTGCGGTGGACAAAGGAAGAAAAGAAATCTTTATTATTAATATATTAAAACAATCGAAATATTGGCATAAGTGACGTTCAAGGGATGGATTTTTATGAGCATTCACATGCGTCCTAAAATACACAAGAGGTTATCTCAGTACTGGCGTTGTTTCGCGTGGTTTTGATGATTGTATCATCATACCTCAACAGAAAGGGATCAGAAAAATGCCGGAAAAAGCAAAAAAAGTCAGAAAGATGAAAAATATCTAATGTAACTGGGCCACACAGAACGAGGCAATTAGTAGCTCATCCAAATGTTTATAGCAGCCAGATGGATGGTTCACGTGAACCTGAGTTGGTGACTGTGACAATCCACGTCCACTCAGACAAGTCCGACTATTTCAATTTTCATACGTTTTTTCATTTCCTTGCAGAATGACTAGCTCTATGTGCTTTATTTTTGACTCCCATTACTATCGGAAATCTATACATGGGCGGATGTAACAGAAGTCCGAAAATACTACCGCAATTCCGCATGGACCGGCTTGTTAACCGAAGTTTTTCGCCCAAGTAAGATCGACTTGACAATAAAAACTAAGAGCGATTCACGTGAAACCAATTCCAGACAATACGGACAACTTGAAGGACACTACTGACCAAAGTTTTATTTACCGCGATATTACGCAAACGCACGTTCCAGTATTGATCGGCAAGTCGTGTCCATGGTACAAATTATATAAACTGGTGGCCGTCGATGGGGTTTGGTTGGAAGGTGGGCAGTGTGTTCTGGGAACAAAAGGATGCATGGATCAGATCATTATCAGAATGTTGTTACAACACAAGACAAATGGCAGACGAGTGAGTGTGTGAACAGTAAACGAAAAAAGGAAGCACTCAAAGTTGGAGGCAGAAACAGCGGTTTAGCGTAACTTTCCGTACTACATGCAAGGTCCGGTTCTACATCACCCGGAGCGGAGTATTATCAGTACTGTCTTCCCGAGGAGCAGCGCACGATGAAACAAGTTCTCGGAATAGCTTACGTAGATGCTGATAGTCCGAAAGAGAAGAAGAGGTGACCTGAGGCTGTGCTTAAAATGACTGTGCAATTAATAGAAATACTAATATCGTTACATGTCCTGTAACATGCACTGAATGAATGTAAAACGGCCCGGAATCACGTGATTGTGCAGGTCAAAATAAATTAGACGGGAATAAAACCGATTAAAAAGGCCAAAGCATCGAGACTAAGAGGATATGGATAACGAGGCGAACGGGGACCCGGCAACGGACGGGCTCGGTTTTATGTTCGGAAAAAACCTAGAATATGAATGTAGCAAAAAAATAAGGATGCATGAAATTAGTTCAAGCGATACTGTGTGCGCACTGCAGTAGAAGTCCTGTGTGCTTTCTTTTCGCATTGCAAATATGCCACTATTAGTGGTAATCGTTCAACAGCAGCAGCAGCGACCAACGGAGAGGACTCCAAGAAAAAACGTGGAACTTCGGTGTGAACTCGAACAAGGGGAACAATGCCAACGACGAAAAATAAAAATAAACGGGCAATTACCCCCCATAAGGCCGTTTGGAAGCAATTCGATTCGACAGATTTTGAAGTGGATTAGATAGACTACGAGATGGAGACGGCGGTCGGAAAAAGGAAATGAGAGGATAAAGAAGAAAGATCACAGAACAACGACGTGATAAGCCAAAATCAATTTGCACAAGACAACAGCAACAGGCAGAGGGACATGGTCCACAAGATTGATTAAGAAGATCCAATCAAAAACACAGACAGGCAAAGAATGGAACTTATTCACTGTCTATCTGTGCATCATATTCGTTGCTTGTTAGTCAACCGGCAACGGATAAAGATGAAAGCTGTCATGTTCAAGGGAAGGATGGCCATAAAGTTGTGGGACGCGCATTTTACGAGTATGGAGCTGGATGGTGTCCACCTTTATTGGTACTGGCATTAATATTATCTTCATCCATATGGGGATTTTCACAAAAGAGAGTGGGGTGAAATGCAGTTTTGATGAGATGGACTGGTCAACCGTCAATCGTCGTCGCTCTACAGATCACCGAGCTGGTAGAGGGTTCCGTGGGATCCGCTGAGGGTAATGACAAAGCCGTTTATAAATTCATTACTGATAAACGTGTTAGTAGTAGAAGTAAAAGGCGACAAGTTATGCATTTGCATTTGTGCAGTCGGCGCGCTTGTGCTCGGCTGTCAACTGCGTGTGAGAAGTAAATTCTGCACTTAATAACACGAAAAATGACGAGAGCCCGAAAACGAGTAATGCTCATCACTACTCATCTGAACACTGGTAGCAAGCAACAATCAGTACCTAATTGGAAACCAAGCTAGTCTGAAGTTGATTCTATAAATGCCACGATGCGTGCCACGGAAGAGCAACATACATAGCAGTCTAATAACTTCGTCGGTAAATTGGAACTGTGGACTCAGGTTAATCACATCAAGAGGAAAAATCCACAAACGGTGCGCCGTTAAAAAAACTGACCTGAGCAAAACCAACAATACAAGCATGAATGATCCTGGCGGATTATATCAAAGTAAATACCTGAGAAAATAACTTTACATGGCAAAGAAAAATGGGAATGAACCAAAATACATATTCATTAAAAATATACCACAACCATTTTAGAGGAAAATTTATGGAAGCACCCGAAATGAGTAAATGTTCAAACCCTTCAGGCAAACTTTCGGGGATGCGTAAGGACAAAATTGATAAAATCCAAATTGCTACGGTACTCTTTATAGCAACAATCAAACCTCAACAATGGTCTTTTCGGGTTCTTGCAATATAAATTGTGGGAACAAATCACACCAACGACAATAGGCATTAAACAAGCTTGACGGCAGGAAACTGGCGCTCGATTCAACAGTGGAAGTCCAATTTAATGTAAGTGGGAGAAACGAATTGATACGGCAAAGTGAGTATGGATTCTGAAAAGCGCCGTTAGTTACGAGTGAACGGCACGTGTTTTAAAGTTTACCTCTTCATAGAATCTCATTTGAATCATCAAGAACGTTAACGAATAGTCTACCTAAGAATCACACGGTGAATCATTGAGAGTTTTTCGTCCGAAATGTGAGATTAAGTTTCAGAAATAAGAGACAAGATCCCGGAGCATGGGTTTCAGTTTTCAGCAGTATGCATCATACAGACGGATGAGAAAAATTTCCTCGAAGAACACTTCACGATTGAAGCTGCTCGTCAAATGTGTTCACCCGGTACTCTTCTGCCCAAATATCCCCAAACTTGTGCACTCCTTTAACAATGTCCTGCCAGAATCTCAGTTGAGTAATTGGAAGTCTGAATGAATGATAAGTGCATTTAAAAATCGCAGTAATCCGTCGAAAGTCATTTTTCGTCAAATTTGTTAAAAACCTTTCGCAACAAAAGCTTCGCATCTCCAAGCTTTTTGCGACATTTTTGTTTCGGGAAGAACCACACTTACGGTCAGTGAATGTCAGTGGATCAGTCGTGCAGAAAACGCAGATGTGAAGTCGTAATTTCTTAGAGGATGGAGAGTCACCAAACCGCCTGGAATTCCACACACACACACACACACACCACAATCTTGCATGTACGTTCACGAGATTGATACTGGAGTTCAGACCAATAGTACCATGAGTAAATAGCGATGAACCGACTGCCCCTAGATTTAGAATGCGCAAACCGGTCCAGACACAATGGAATAACCTACAGATATCACAACGAGTGCTCACTTGAAACTAACAATAATGGCACGGTGGAACCGACGAGGATTCATCTTTTTCTGAGTCCTTTGTGCACAAATCCTGTGGATTCTCGAATTCCGCTTTCTTGATTCATTTCAACCGAGGATGAGGCGTACATGTGTGGAATTGAACAGATGGTTAAAAACAAATGATTCATTTGTTTGGACTAACAGGGCCACGGAGTGTCGCGAACGATGAGGGAAATGATGGAGATCAGGATAGAAACTATTAATCCAAGCTCTATCTGGCACAAGGTATGCAGTATGATTAAGAGGCAGAGAGAGAGATAGAAACTGCGATCCAGCGAGACTGCAAAATGAGCTGATTGCGGAAGAAAATAAAGGGTTGATAGAACAGGAAACTGCTGACGCCTGTGACGCGAGAAACTGCCCAAAACAACTCGCTGAGAAGACTGAATTGCCTACATTAAAAACAATAATATATGTATATGTATATGCATGTAAGCATGTTTCTGAGGGAGAGTTTGATGACTGTTCAATAATCACGTGCTTGGCATTCCGAAATGGCGCGAAGTGCATACAGTAAACAGGCTTGTTGCCTGGCTTCCACAACCATAAGAATCACATGGACCTGAAAAGAGAAGAAAGGAAAAAGAACTCAGTCGAATAATGCAGCCAAAAATGAAGGCTAACATACACAAAAATGATAAATTTGAACAAATCCTCGGAAAAGTGACAACGTTAAACGGATTTATGCGTAGAATCTATCGAATAAATAGGAGAAAATAGATCCTGCACCGACAGACGCTTGTGTACATAAAAACATTTGGAGTTTGCTTTCCAGCCGCAAGAAATTTCAATTCAATTCAGTATTTATAAGTATTATCTGTGAAGCAGAGTGATCTGATTGAGCGTTCGAGTGGCATGCGCGGCACTGATGCATTTGCAGCATTGGTCCGAAATTTCACTGAAGTTAAAAGGTCGTGAGTACTATCCCCAGTGTTTCCGATTCGGTTGTATGATAGCGAGACGTGAAGCATATTAGCCGATGATGCTAATCACTCGGAGGTTTTCGATCACCGATGTCTACGTAGTATCGACAGCAGTTGATGAAGTAACCACATGAGTAGTGATACCGGTTAGGATCATAGTATTAGGTGCCCCTTTTGAGAACCTTGTATCTCGGCGTATGAAGCTTAGCAGACCTCGTTGGTTGGACCACGTGTTGTGTACGGCGAACACTTGTTCACCATACCGTCCCTTATTTTCCGTTCCTCCCACGGAGTGGAACAAGTCACCTGCAGGTCAGCAGATGACGTGACAGTGTGCAACGAGAAAATGTACAACGAACTTAGGTAACGTAAATGTTTCATTTCCGTGGTTGGAGTCCAAAAGAACCGCCAACCAATTGGTAAAAAACCTCGGTTGATACGACAGTAAAACGTGAACAGTAGAGATCAAGTTGTCGTTATCTGTCAGATCAGAATGATTGAAAAAGTGCGTTTGTAGATTTAGACTGTGCACTTTTTTTTTATCCTTCTGCAAGTCCATTCCTTGTTTCCCTAGCCGATACATTCTTTTCATAACAACCAGTAATAAACTGAGAAAGGCAGTGGCCAATGGAGCTTGCCGTGGTGCTTAATGCTGGACGATGATGACGTTACAACACTGCGCATCGAACAATTAAGGGATTGTAAGGTGGAGTTAAGTGGACAATATTAGTGGATCATCCATAAAGGGTAATCAGAACCCAAACTAATGGTTAGTACATGGAAAGCATAGCCATCTCATGGTGACACCCAGTAAGCCAAGGTTAACTGATTAAAGCTGTACTTCATTTGAAATTTCGATCGTTATTCACGTTATTGTCTAGTTGCAGTCAAAATTCGATGTGATCAGGAAAACTAAAAAAGAGCTAAGGCCATTACCAAAAGTCATGGCGAAGAAGAGTTCGAACGTAAGCCTGCTGCATTCGCAGATCGATTTCTGGGGCGTCAGTTCGGAAGTCGACTAATTACATGGACATGTTTAATTGTTATGATTAAAAGGTACTTCCAATTGTTCATAAGCTACTTGATTCGACCGTTCTTCCTCAACCTGATGCATACAAAATTTCTGCAGTATTTCTTTACGACATGCTTGAGGCATGAGTGTAGTGGAAAGGACATGTCCCATAGATACTAGAGCCCACTATAAGAGAGCGGTAGGGGAGAACGACAACCTTGATCCGAAAACTTGGAATGTCACATAATCATATAAGACCACATGTGGTAACCAACCGGATGATAGCGAGTAACCGGCTTCCAATGAAGTAAACGGCTGATCTGGGATTCGAACCCCCGACTCTTTCGGCGAAAGATGCTTAGTCCCTGAGACTACCTCCGGCCTGACCGTTCATAGTTTGTCCACAAAGTTGGATAATGCTGTGTGTATGTAGGCAGATCGTGGGCGATGAAATTCGTTAGTTAACAAACATTCCGGGAAGCATGTGATGGGTCTAGCGGTTGTTGCCACACATTACTGTCTAGCACACATCGAACAAGCTGCGACTACATAACCGTTATATCGAAAATGAACTTCAAACATACTGGAACATGTCATTAAATAAGATTCTGACAGCAACTTATATCGGAGCATTTTGGAATACGGATGAATCGACATAAGCGCACTGGACACGAAAACATTTCTCTGAAATGAAAACAAGGTTACTCAAGCCCCATGGAATTGAAGTAGCTCACAAACCAAAAAGAACCCTATGAAAAATTCTATCGAAGACCAAAGAACCGACAGCTGACAAAAATCGAACTAAAGTTGTCTATCAAATCAACTGCAAAGGCTGCGAAAAACAGTACACTGTACAAACCGGAAAGAAAATCGGGACACGGATCCATGAGTACCAGTTGGCAAGAAAGTGGCGTCACCCATTTTCCCCAATTTCAGTTCACGAAGACCGGGAAAGTCGCAAGTTCAACTTTGAAAACGTGAAGGTCGTTGCCTTAGGTAGAACAAAGCATTCGAGGGAATTTCTCGAAGCTTGGCACTCCTCGGAAAGATCGATAATTAGATACGTCTACCTGGACCACGTATACCTATCGATCTGGTCAAAGG
>LUCM01011743.1:0-23349 GCA_008360955.1 Fasciolopsis buskii | reverse complement strand
CGTCGGCCTGATATTTCACTGAAGCTGAATGGTCGTGTGTACTGTGCTGCAGTGCGTTCAGTTCTGTTGTACGGTTGCGAGACGTGGAGTATGCGTGTGGGCGATGTTTGTCGGTTGGAGGTTTTCGACAACCGATGTTTACGTAGTATGGCTAGGATTGGATGGAGTGACCGGGTGAGTAATATTGAGGTTAGGAATCTGGTATTCGGTGCCACTTCTGTGAATAGCTTGTTTCAGCGTAGGAAACTTAGTAGACTACGCTGGTTGGGTCACGTGTTGCGTATGACGAACACTCGTCTACCATACCGTGCCTTATTTTGTGTTCCTCCTAAGTAATGGAAGAAGCCATGTGGAGGCCAACAGATGACGTGGCAACGTGGGATGAGAAAATGTACAGCGAAGTTAGGCAAAGTAGGTGTCTCACGCCTTCGTGGTTGGGGTCCGAAAGACTCGTCGACTTGCTGGCTGGAGACACTGAAGGATATGGCAGTGAACCGCGAACAGTGGCAATCGTGCTGTCATTTTCTATCGAATCAGAATAATTGATAACACGTGCGTTTGTACAGTTAGACTGTGTTTCGTGTGTTGGCTGCAGCAGCATCTTATCTGTTCCCGCCTGTGTAAGTCCACTCTTTGTTCCCCTTGGATATTCACTCTTTTTATATAAAAGTGTAACTCTGGGGAAAGGCAGCGGTCAGTGAGACTTGCCTTGCTGTTTAACGCTGAACAATGATGATGATGATGATGATGATGATGATGATGTATATGGATATCCGGTATCCTAACCTAAATCAGGGTGAAACCACGGAAAAACTGTCAAACATGTTTTGGAGGCAGGAAATTAATCACATCTAAAAGGGAGGATAGTCATTTATGTTGCTGTTAAAAAATTATGATTTACTTTCCTCTGACATTTCTGTCCCGACAATGGAAAAATCATTTAAACGCACCAGCGTTCAAAGGTTAGTGAAAATGCATTAGTGACGAAACATTGCAGGGAACCTCATCCGATTGCGTAGTAACTGAGAATGCTAAGCGCGTTATCAATTCGCCGACTCGTTTGTTTTCTTTGATGAGTGTATGATATGGTGACCCGTAAAACACTGGAAATGAGGACATTTTTAGTAGGAAAATCATCCGGAAATCTGCTCCGCATTCCTATATCTGTCCCATTAGGCTGCTGTGACAAAAAATGAAAAAATATTTTCATCGTTGCATTACATATGTTATGTATAGACGAAAATCGGTAGTCGCGAAGATGGCTCCACCGGATGAAGCTTGGTAATAGGCTCCATCGCAACAGTGGTTTTTCTTTCAAATTGCCTTAATTTGCGTGGAAGCGCGCTTAGCTCATGGGCATGGTCCACCTATAAGAATCATAACAGACCTCAGTGTTATGGAAGATAAAGTTGAGGTCATGATGCGATAATTTATGAGCGACCTGCCAGTTAACATAGATATTCCAGAATTTCTTTGGACTCCTGTTCGAAATTGTCCGAATGATCACCACCATCGTTCAGCGTTAAACAACAAGGCGGGCAGCACAGACCGCTGTAATTTCCCAAGGGGAACACGGGGTGGACCAACACGCATGGGAAAAAGATAAGATGCCATTGCAGCCAACACACGGAACACAATCTAACTGCACAAACGCACTTATTTAGTCATTGCATTTCACTAAAAATGACAAAACGATCGCCAAAGTTCGCGATTCACTTACATAATCTTCACTGCATCCAGCCAGCTGGTTGACGGGTCTTTCGGAAACCAACCACGAAGATGCGAGAGACCTACTTTACCTAAGTTCGTTATATATTTTCTCATTCTCCGGTGCCACGTCATCTGCTTGGCTATTTCCACTCCATGGGAGGAATGAGAAATGCGACACGGTATGATAGACGAGGGTTTGCCATACGAAACACATCACCCAACCAACAGTCTACTAAGCTTACTATGCTGTGGTAAGGTATTCTCAGAATCGGTACGTAATACTAGATTCCTAGTCCCTACATTGCTCACTCGGTCATTCCATCCAATCCTAGCCATACTACGTAGACATTGGTGATCGAAAACCTCCGAGCGACGAACATCTCCGACACACATTCTCCGAGTCTCGCAACCATACAACAGAACTGAACGCATTGCGGCACAGTACACACGACCTTCTAATTTCGCGGAAATATCAGGCCGACACCACAAGTGCTTCAGTCCAGCGTACGTCGCTTGAGCCTTCGATATACGCGTGTTTACCTCTACTGCCGAGCTACCATCGTTCGACTGGCAGCTACAAAGGTAAGAGAAACGGTTCACAATTGTTACTTCCTCTTCATCCAGTATTAGCTCCGGGATTACTACTACTGTCGTCCAGTCCTGCAAAAACACTACGCACCCTGAAGGTGCAAAACACATGCCGAATCGAGTTACGGACCTCAAGAGTCAGTCGGCTTGGTGCATGTTGTGCATGGTCCGCGGATTCTAACAGACACACCACGTCATCTGCGTAATTTAGATCACACAGCTTTTCACCATTTCGCAGTTCGACTCCTACACCCTGGAGACTTCCTAAGGCATCTTCCATCACCTTATCCATTGCGAAGTTGAATAGGAATGGAGAGATGGGACACAATTGTCGAACACAGCTAGTCGTTTCGAATGAACTTGATAGTTCGCCGTATACCCTCACGCAACCAGAGGTATGCAAGTACAATGCACGCAACGGGCTTTGGATCATCGCTGGCATACCACTCCGGTGGAGAGCACTGAATAGCGCTGTCTAACCTGCTGAGTCGAACGCACCTTTCAAATCGAGAAAGTCTACGGTCGTAGGGCGGTGTGTAGCGTAGCGCGTTTCGAGTAGGCGTACAATCACTGATTTATCCCGCGATTCGAAGAAATACCGAATGAGAGTGCAATCTCATGCACTACCGGCGTTTGTGAATGTTGTATTTCTAACAATATAGGCGTTGTCAATACATCCCACTTTATTTCCTCGCAATGATTCATGGCTGGCTAAGGTGAAATAACGAGTGAATTTCAAGCACACCGGCTCGGTAAGTAACATCAAAGCTTCTCGATGAACAACAGGAATCGAAACTGAGGTAATCTGTTACACGGATAAGTCACAGGTTTGCAAACGAGGATGGTAGAAATGTAAAGCCAAGAATGATCGTATAGCAGTGGAGTAAAAGACCGGTAGAACAAGAAAGTTAAATACAGTGTTTTATTGTGTGACCGTCGTAGACATTTGGGGTTTTAGTTTTCGTAATTAGCTCCAAAGGATACACTTCTACCGATGGATGGCAAGACATTCCCGCCACTGGCTTTGATTTTCAGCTAGATCTTTCAGTGTCCGTAAGTAATGACAATCCTTACACCTCTCGGACCCCGATCAAGGAAACGAGAGGCACCAACTGATGTCAAGACTGGAGATGACTTTTGGTACCTCTTTGCCAAGTCAACTTGCTCTCCGCGTCGCCTCTTACAACCTTGCCCAGCAAGTGAAAAAAGAGTACGGAAAAATAAACGATGGGTAGGTATTAGTGAAACGTGTTCAAACCACAGAAGGCGGTGCAGAGCGACTACTCAGAGGAGAAGACGACTGTTACTACGCAACATGCGACGACGCATTCGTCATCGCTGACGATGTTTCTGTCAGACTCTAGCGATGTTTGGGATATCAAAGATTAGAAACAGAGAGCCACCAAACACACTAAATGTGGACGGGCCAGGTCTTGCAGTTTTAGGGAAACATTAGTACTGTAGCGTCGTAAATCATTCCCGTAAGAGAGGGTCGGATAAGCCGGTGACGTTCAGGTGCGCGAAAGCTGTTCTGGTTTACCATTTAAAGTGCAACGCATTCTGTAGAAAATCCACTGTAGAGAGCTTGACAAGAAATAAGGAGACGGCAGCCTTATTGTACCCCACTGGAGATGACGGGTGATGGCAAAAGCTATTCATAAGCTCCAACACGGCTTGAGGTATGAAAAACAAACTTTCTGAAGACAGAGTCAACCTTCTCAAGAACACCATTATACAGTGAATAATGCCACAGCGCAGGCCTATTGGTGGAATCGGAAATTGGAGAATGCCTAAGAACACAATGATCGTTGGCCTTCGGAAGGCGTACCGGTGGTCTGTGGTGGAGAGCGAAGTTCTGAACGATGCATCCGAGACCGGGACGAAATCCAGCTTGGTCCTCGCCAGTTTCCTTATCAGGCGGGTGATGCAAATTGGACAGGATGAAGGAGAAAACTAAGATTGGGTTACTGATCCTAAAGTAAGAACAGCAATACATCTACTCCGCTTGATGCAGACTTTCGCAGTGCTAAATGTTCGGGAACATTATGTGAAATCATATAACAACCAACAGAACTGGAGAAAGTCCACCAGAGATGGACGATTTACGGCATTCCAAGGCTTGGACTTCCTTCAGCCGCCGAAGATGAATTTGCCGGTACAGCCATGAAAGGGTCTGGCGTTGGAGGTCAGGTGAATTGTGCTTTGGAACGTTCGGCTCAATGCACTAGTCGCCGCTTTTGATTTGAACCCCGAAAACTGCTTTGCTCACACCTAGTATCCTCTTACCGAAGACACGGAGGCGAGAAAGTCTGCGGAAATCTCCCTATAAAAGTAACACGTTCAATCTCTGATGCTCGTTGAAGCTACCAGGTTCGAATACCCCTTCGTAGATTTGTCCAGCGTTTACTTCTCATTACGAGCCGTGATTCACTATGCTCTCTGCGAGGCAGGTCAGAATGGCCCGCGTTAATAAGGTACAAAGATCCAGCAAAAATCCAGGGTGTCACGACTTGATACGACGGGTCAGGTCACGACTCATTAAGCAAGCAAAATCCAAGACTCACTTGATAATCGACCAATGCCAGTCGATTTCATAAGGTGGCTTTGATTCTTGTAAACATCCCTGTCATTAATCGTTAATTAAAATGTCATCGATCCATATCTATTGGTGACGCAGAAAGGGGATTCCGGGTACTAGCGAAGAATAGGGGGTGATCAGAACACAGGACCAGCAACTGTTGTTTTCTGAACAAGAGGAATCGAGACCAAAAGGGTCTCCTGAATGCGCCTCGTGCAAAGACAGATGACCCACTCTTGCACTTCACGATATCATTCCCCTTCGGTTTGTCTTAGAGGTCGTGCAGCGTTAGCTAGGATAAATCCTTCATGACAACAAAGTTGCTGAGACAACAAAGCAGAACGCAAAACAAACGGCACGGAATCGCCCTCGGAGACAGTACCGCCAATTCAGCCGATTAAAGTTCCCAGCAAATGCCACCATGGGCGGGGAATGAAGCAATGAGTTTTTAGAAAAACGATCAGCTTCATATGAAGAATCACTTTCATGAATGTGCGAAGAGTTCGAACCAGTCATTGTAGGATTGAACGGTAACATCGTTGGTTGCAGGTCAGCGCTTGAAGAATGCAGACCTGTTGAACGATAAGAACTGCGGAGTGGGTCGTGTTGCAAAAGGAATGGCATTCTTCTATCCATGCACATTTTTACCCCTCTCGCATTTTCGTATTATGACCACTTCTGGGTAGAGCACAATCGGGGGTCGCGCAGAACGCGTAAATAGGAAGTATTAGTTGCTCAGCTCGTTTTATCAAAATGGGCACTGATTCCACGATAATAAACATATTATACTCATGTTGTCGTATGAATAACGCGAGTGTTTCGCTTCGTAATCTTGAGACATCTATTAGATACGACATCCTTGAGATTCTGACCTAATGTGGATGTATGCGACATAGGATTTTTAAGGTTTCGTTCGCTGTTTCCCCATGGGCGGCTACGTAACGTGACCCCTTAGTTGCAATCATAAATCGCGGAATCTCGATTGATAGCGGAACTCCTTTCGAGACAGTCTGCCAGCTCACCATAAACCCTCACACCAAGCCCAATTCGAGTGATTCAAAAACGGCCAAAAACCAAGTGTATAGATGACTGGACAAAAGAGTATAAGGCAACTAGATCTGGTGATTACTCACCGGCTTTCTTAATGAGATCTGGGTTCGTAAACGAGTCCCCTGGAGTTCAAACGGTGTATTGGACATAACCACCCGCGAAAAATGCCCCAAAGACCTGCTCTGATTATGGGGGAATAAGCTTGATTTCAGGCAAACCAAAAACTTGGACATAACTAACCCCCAGTAGATTATTCCCCATACACGAACAGCGGACCGCCGAAAAAGTAGCCGTTCATTCCACGATGAATGTTAAAACAAAATTTACATCCGCCAGACAAGAGAGTTCAGGCACATAACACAAATCAATGGAAGTCATATTTTGAAACATCGGAACTTTTTTGACAGAACAACTCCCTGGGACTGTTTCGTTAGAAAAGGTGCTTGATAAATAAGCCGCGACTATACTAACAAACAATACACCGAGTACGCGTTTATGCTCATTGTCATTGTAAGTGACGTAATCGCGAAGGTCGATCGGACAATGGACAGTAACTGTGGACCCCAAGTCATAATCCTTACTTTTCTTTCTTTTCCTTTTACTTTTATGACATGAACTTTAGTTTGTCAATTACCTGTCTATAATGTGTGCTGTTTACTTCTCCTCAATTCACATTTGTTGCCAACTCCTATTGAGTGTTTCTCTGGATCCGAATACTTGAAAAGCCCGTGAGCCCCAACGATAACGATTATTTACCCTGCCTGGTTAGTTTTAATTCCGGTCCCCCGTGGTTCGGTAGCACTGCGCGACAAAGTTGAATGACATTGGTTCGCTTGGTTTCGTGTGCCAACTTTTTGACGGCCGATGCTGGATTTGGGTAACGTTTGTCATCCTCCGGTCCGATTTGGACTGCGGTTGAAAATCGAACCGATCTTGGAGCACACTGACATGCTAAGTGATCAACTTTAGGATTTATTCAAAATTACTTAATTTTTGTGGCTGACTATTAAAAAACATACTTGAGCACGGTCCGACTCTATGAGGGTTTGAATCGTCGTAGGCGTATTACGATTACCAGCTCAGTGTTGGCAACAGTTATCATGTTTCCTGGTTGAAAGCGACGTATTCTACTAGGAGCAAGAGAAGCATTCAGGAATATCTAAACCGAATTTACAGAACGAGTCGCACCGCTTACGCAATTATCACGCTATCATCACTCACTGGCTTCGCTGGCTAAGATGTAAGCAATGTATAAGCCCTCGAAAGAAACAGTTTGGAAGCCAGACAGTGAAGCAATACCGCTGATTTTGAAGCTTGCCTTTGTCAGCAACTCAAACTCGAATGGCCAGAGATACCGAGAACCGGAGCACAGTTAATTACAAACCTTCAGTTATGGTACGCTTCATACAAGAGTATACTTGGAAGGGGCATGCCTACAGCACTAGGGGGAGGGGAACAAATAACCAAGACCTTGAAACTTGGAGTGGTACAGAACCACGTAAGGTCAGGTAGGATCACAATGAGGGCGACAGCTAATTGCCATCCACCATAAAGGTGACCGGGGGGTCCGGGATTCGGACTTCTGACCAATTCTAGGGTGATAGACGCCTAAAGAATTTGATCCCGTATGCACTGACCTTCCATAGACCGGCGTACACCACAAACGGCACCAAAATCATAGCGCAAAAGGAAAACAATAAGCATAAACGCATGCGAAACATTTCGTAGGATCCTCATTCGTGTTATATGTTCCAGACTCCAAATGCACAATATCGTCTGCCCATCACATTCGTGGATCCGCTGTAGTTGCTGTGCTAATGGGCTGCTTAAATCGAAAGAGCGGTTCAAAGGTGGAAGCAGCGCTGATTATGCTATGAATACTGAGAAACCTATTCTGTAATTCTTTGAATTTACCACTTCCCTTTATATTTCGTACGACAGGGTGTCTTCGTGCTTCCTGCTGAATCATCGATGAATCGATATGGTACAGGTTTACCGTTAGCTGAGTTGGACGTTAAAATTCTATCATCTTGTGAAAGAAACCGGGTTTGAAAACTACATTTTCATCGGACACGAATTCATCGTTGTTTAATGATGTTTTTGAAAACTGGTGGATGGTTTTAGCCTGTCCGGGATGGTAAAACATTCGTTGTTCTCGCGTCGATTCAAAAAACAAGTAATCTATCTTCAGACGAAATAGACCAACCAACGCAAAGAATTGAAACAATTTTGTAAGCTAGGAACAGATTCACAAACTCAAACTTACAACTTCGGAGGAAGAGAGTGCAGGAAGCATTTTTTCAAAAGGGTGATCTTGCGGATTGATTGAGACCGGGTCTGTGGCGCACAATTTCAAATAGGCACGTTGACTGTTTGTCAGAAGTCGATCGACGCGATCATATCGAAAATCGTCATGGCAAATTCCAAACAAACTTTGGACATGGTTCCACACAGTCCGTCTGTACAAACTTGTATCCACATTGACGATGAAATTGAGTCTGCATAGGAAAGAAGACACTGGAAGTGAATAAATGCTGGGTCCTTGAGAAGAGACATAGGATTATGTTTCGGTAATTCAAGAGGAAGGTGTGCAGAAACCTACCAAATAAAAATAATAAATAGAACCGCAAGAGTCCAAAGTCAGTGATCCCGACGGGATTCAAATTCACGCTTGTATATAGCCGTACAAGACAAATGTGCCAACCTTCAAGTAACGATTTCGGGAAAATTTTGTGAAACCGCTTCCAACTGTTTTCATGCATGCTGGATACTCTGCGCGCTGAAAGAACTTGCAAAAAAATACAACGCACGATTGTTTCCAAACCCTGGTAAGACGATTTACTTGATCCCGAATATGGTTCCTCTGTGGAGCAGAAAAGGAATATTTTTCAGGGAAAAGTGCTGCGGTGCCGTCCAAATATATCGATCAGCACAATACTACGCTGATGGAATTGCGTCGATGAATGCAACAGCACATATTCACTTTTAGCATGTATAACAGCGCTATTAGTGCTGGTGGACGAAAGTCATCTTAATGAGGTGAAAATCAAGTGAAAGATGTATGCGTTGAGGCAAAGTACAAAATCCACAACAGTGCCAGGTGTCAACTTGATCGGATGTACAGTTAACGGTTGACCGTCACGGGAGATTCGGATGTATCTATAGCCAAGCGATCGCATCCACACAGCCCGATGACGGTTGTTCGTACATAAGTTAACTGAATTGGCACGGCTGGTTTTTCTAAAACAAATAACGGGAAAAAGCGCTGCTGTTCACAAAATCCGGACTATGGTCACACCAATCGCCGGGAAATGATACACTAACCGCACTCACCACGTAATGCGAAAAACCTCGTTCAGCCCAATGCCAGTTGCTGGCATTTACATGTGTTCAGTAAGGAAGCACATCGTATTTCATTCCAAATTGAAGAATGAGGTCATCTGGTATCAGCCTGATTTGAAGAAATTATTGACAACTCACATTCGGATAGCGTGGACGAATTATTATTTTAGCCCAGGCTGTCGAATGATTAATTTGGTTCTGCTACTCAATCAAGTATTTAGACTTGGAGTGGATGGATGTTTGTTATAGTACGTCGACATTCCCGTACCTCGAGCCGATATTTGTTTAACTTGGACTTGAACAAGGACCAACAAAAATAACGGTAGACGGAGGTAGCTGTTAGGTATGAACTAACTAGCTACACGTTAATTCCACTTTCTCAGACTCACCCAACCAACTCAGCACTATCCTCATCGCCGACTGTAAATTCCCGAAAACAGGGTGATCTCATTCAAAACACCGGTGAGGGAATTTAGACGAGCGAAGCCGCGGTATTATCTGCGTGCGCGACTGCTGCTTAATTGTGACAGGATGAGCGATGATAATCAGAGATAGTTCTTATTGTAGCTTTTGTGACCTAAGTAAATTGTCCGTAACAGCCGCTGTCGAACCAGATCAGCTACCATCGTTCTGATAAGCAGTGCGGCTCAGGCTATTAAACTCGGGCGCCGGTTTTCGTCCAATCGTTGGACCACTGAGGCATGCCCAGACAGTACACGAGTGTTAGGCCTAAATACACAGCCGATTTTCAAAGGACAGCCCAGCAACTCCTCGATAGACTATCATGGAGTAACGAGATTACAGAGTGGATTACCTAAATAGACAGGCATTACGAAAAAAGCCCATTGGGATGCTTCTTGTTCCAAACGAGAAGACTTGATTCTTGCTCTCACTAGCGGCGAAAAATAAGAAAGTTGTCCAGATACAAACCAGTATTATCTCACCACCGGATTGAATGATCATCGATAATCATCTTAGGGGAGTTGACCGAACCCTGATTTTAAACTAACCAGGGACAGCGTACAAAGTGTATGTCCACTAACACCTGTGGCAAGGGGATGTACTGGAGACGTATAAGCTGCCACGTCTGTCACCGGTCCGCGGTGGATTACGAGACCCTCAGATAGCCCTAAAGGCTTCTGAATTAGATCGCTTGGTCAAAGGCTCGAGGTAGGGTCCTCTAAGTGTACCCCCTACTCCGGTTTGAGCAGCCGGGTAGTATCAAGTTTACAATGGAATGCCGATGAGGTGGAGATGAAGAATAGGAGAATCGGTATATATGCGGTGAACTCTGCCAACTGTTTTTTTTTCTTTCCCATTTATTTTCGTCCTTCGCCACGACTCCGACGGCGCAACATCGGCAGACAGATTTGTGCAAAATATATATGTATAAACATCCAAGGTAATCGAGTGAATCTGGCCAACAGCTGGGCAATACACCGACTTTGCTCACACCAACAACCTACTTAATACCATTCAAAGTTGAGTTTGTCTTGGTAATGCATCGCACGGCATATGTACATGTAACCATGCAGATAAATACGTGAATTACTACCTACTACCTGCGGTGTTATGTCTCCATCTTGCCATCAAGTGCATACTTAACACTTCAGAGGTTCTTACTTTTCGGTTTCAGAATGTAAATCCTAACTGTTGAAGTAAATAAACTCTGCTTGAAACCATCAACCTTCTCACTAAGGCCTACACAGTCTATTATTTCGGACCATAAATCTACGTTCTTTTTTAAGACGAGCTACACTCATGAAGATAATGAAAAGGTCATATCGTATAACCACCAGGGTAAATTACATACTAGCAACCGCGATCCTGAAACCTGGACTGAAGTAGAACCGCACAAGGTCTCATTAGGCAGGCGACAGCGAGTTGCTGCCTGCCACCGAAGTGAAGGCTGGTCTTGATTGGTCGACGAATCACCGCTGTGATTCTTAAAATACACTCATCATCCATAAAAATCCTAATTATTGACATGGGACTGTAACCCCTAAACCTTTTACGCAACTTCAAATTGTACTCCTGGATGACTCAGATATCACTACCGTCGTCCGGCGCTACATGTGAAAGATGACTGTAAAAAACACTCGAAAAGTAACATCTCCACTGGTCTTAGAACTTAAGAGCCTCTTGCTTGGACAACACTCATAAATGTGTGTGAGTAAATCTATCTTAATTTGCGCGATAGTTGATCACGCTACCTTTCTCTACTATTGTTTTTCACCGGAGTAGGGTTTGCATGCCATGCGATGCATTCCCGGGCTGTGGATATGGTAAACGGCCATAATAATATCGATAGTTAGCTGTTATATATATATATATATATATCGCTCATTCGTGAAGATCCGGGGTTTTCCTGTGGGCTTGGTACTACCCGGTTGCCCAAATCAAATGGTCTAACCGTCAAGGTGGCAGAACTACTTGAATATCTGGTAATCCATTGAGGACCGCTGACTATTCCCTTCGGATGAAACCAGGCATCACAAGGGTCCAATATTCTCTTAAGCGTACACTGCTGAAAGGTGCTATCTTTGGAAGGCCTCCCTGATTACATATATTTATTGCATATATATATATATATAGCTGTGCAGGTCATTACCAGGGTCTATAAATTATACTTACACAACATGTCGGACCACATCGTTAGTCTCGGTATTCATGCGCGAGGATCTACAATACTACCTGTTCACGAAGCAACAGAACTTTATTATGCTTATTTTGACTTTTCCACTTTACTGGAACAGTTTCACTTACACTCCAAGTGAGATTGTTTTATCCCGACCTACACAGAACCTTAGTACATCCCGAACTAAAACACAACAGTTATTTCTCAGAAGAACCTCTCCTCTTGCCTTCATGAGATTATTTATTTCGGTTGTATGCACTATGCGGATTATTGCGGATACAGTTGTGATTCAGTACTTTCAATCCGGTATTGGGTAATCGACCGCATCTGGAACTATTCTATCGTCAATGTGGTACTTCCATCCAAACAGGCCACTGCCTATAACTATCCGCAAATCATGCATCACAAACCCTATTCAAAAGAACTAACCCATCCCGTGAGGATGCTACTCAAGATTTGCTAGATTCACTATATATTTTATTTCAGTAGATCCTAGAAAAAGACTAGACTGTTTTATCGGCCCACGAAACGCATTTCGCTTTGGATTCGGTCCTTCAGATCAATCGAGATGATTATTCGACTTCTAAGGAAATTATCCCATGAGGCTCATTCCAAATATTTCGTCAGAAAACACAATCAGAAAGACGAAGAAGCACAACAAAATGGAGCCAATCTCAGTTTGTACAACCATAAACAACCGGGCACTGAAGGGCTCTGGTTGTAGCTGTCAATTCACACCACCGTCCAATCAAATAAAAAAATAGGCATGAAAAAGGGTGGACTGCACAAAATTAAATTGAAGAACGACACGGAGGGATGATTTCGAATGCAAGAACGTCACTGACCGCGCCATTGGGCTGCAACCATTATCTACAAGTGCCGCCTCCAGGACACCTTGGAGATCAAATCGCTGGTCTAACTGGACCTATGAGTTAATACGACGTTTAACATTTTCACACCTTCTGACAGGCGCGATTTCCAAATGCCAACTGCCTTCGTGAACGGCAGATAACGAAATAATCCCTCTTCGGGGATGGGCTAAATACCAAAATTAACGGTATTAACGATTTCATAATCACTAGTACGTGCTGGGGCTTTATCATCCCAAAAAGCAAGAATTAAATGTGACATTCCAGGTCAGAAAACATAATGAGATAAGGATCAGTGCACACACCATTATCATTCGAATCAGTAAATGGGAAAGCTTACTGGTGGCAAAAGGTAACCTCGCAAATTCAGAACGGCAAATTGACAACGAGACTGCACGTTGGCGTTTTGTGACGGCTCGCGTACCTCCATGATCCAACGAGCTATACAGAGTGGCTTATCTCAAGCCAAAGATTCAACCATCCTTGGAAGGTCACTGGGTAGAGGTCTGACAAATCAGTCTCCTGGTCCTCTCGGTCAGGGGTTGATCTGAGTTGGCAGTTCAGTCGGAAGAATGAGCAGAAGAATAATTGATCCAAGTAGATGGGCTCCCATTCAGCCACACTCCGCTGCGTAGTGGAGAGGTTCTTATCAGAACCAAAGGCTTTGGTTGAGAACCCTAATCGTGTTTCTGCTTAGCAGCTGGACTCTAGCACCACCCGTCCATCAAACCCCATGAGTTATACGTCTACAAATAATTCCATACTGCATCTGCCATCGTGCAGGATAGTCAGGACGGCGCTGCGCATTGCATTGAGCGGCGTGGGTAGTGATAAGCATACTACTGCTCAGAGTTCCTTCTCTTTTATTCAACCTGCATTTGCCGTCCCCAGTCAAATCTATTTGCTCGCTCTACCTAATCTCAATGTCCCCATCGATAACACGCCCGATGCTTACAACGGTTCATTGTCACATAGTATAGTAAGTGGTTTTCAGTCTGATAGCTCACATTTTCTCAAGCCTCGTCAGCCTCTAAATCTCGAGTCCTTCAATGTGCGCAATTTGATACAGGTTGGCCAACAGGCCTGTTTAGCTTTGACAATGGACCCACTTCCGATTGATGTCTGCGGTGTCAGTGAAAAATAGATTCGAGATTCGAGTAGAGTAATTCAACTAACTGCGCCTAACATCTCGTCAAGATATTTCCTGTCTATCTCAGGACACGGAACAGTTTAAGCTGTGGGTCAACGAGGTGTAAGAATAGTGAAATGAGTGAGAAGACTGAAGCAGTCTTTTTAGACCGGGTCTCGGTTAACAGTCGACAGTGCGCCGTGAGACTGCGGGGATCAGTCGACGTCCAGAAGAATGGTTGTGTTGAGCGCAACTTATTTGTCATCTCGACATACACCTCAGCAGAGTGTAGGGCCGCCACTCAAAAAGACGAGTCTTTTCCGGAAGGGCAAAGGCTCTGACATTATAGTGATAGCAGGTGATTTTAATGCACAAGTTGGCAAACTGAGTGCACCGGAGTCCTGTTGAGAGGGGTACTGTGCCTTGCCTGCTCAGCGAACAAATAACAGGAAAAGGCTTCCCCAACATGGTGCGGACAATCACTTATTCCTGTCCAGCATGAAGTTCCGACACAGTTTGCATTGCACAGCCACATAGTGCTCTGAGTCAGATCGATCATATCGCGGTAAGCTAACGTTGGCACGATTCTGTCCAGAACTGTAGATCGTACTGGACCACGAGTGTCGAATCGGACCACGCGCTATTTTTAATGTAATTTTTGTCGCAGCTCAGTGGCCACCGACGCAGGCCACAAACCCGGTTGGCCGTCGAACGTCTGTGTGATTCGGCTGTTCGCGCTAGCATGAAAAGAAACTATCGGACGAACGAAGAACTTCGACGAGCAGCACTACTGATGAGCAGTAGGATCAAATCAAGCAGGCGATGCATCTGGCAGCAGGTCCCACCGGTGATTCCAGATCCAACGTCCATCAAAGACTGGATCTCGCATGATTCACTGGGTCCAACAGAGCAAAAACACCAGCACTCTAACTGCACGGAGGTGAATAAGATGCAACGATATCTGCAGCGTAGAATGACGACAGGTTTTCGGAAGGACCGTGAAAATGGTGGATTAGGGTAGCTGTTCCAGATAACAACCAGACTGTTGAAACTTATATGCAACACCAGTGGGCCACGAAATTCGTGTGCGATAGAAATGCAGTGCCTGCTCAAGGAAAATAGCAAATAAACGAACGTTGGGCTGAACACTTCAAAGAGCAGTTGACATGTCCATGCGACAATGGAGTTAGTCCCACGTCTACAAATCCGAATCCTTGGAAGGTGCCTCTCGATCATCTAACGAACGTGAAGGAGTTTGAAATACTCGATTAATAAAGACGGGAAAATTTGTCAGCCTAGACGAGCTACCACTATTGGGTGGAGCGGTCCTATTTGTTTTATGCTTTTTGGAACGAGGAGCATATTGCATTGCAGTGAGGTGAGCCACTGATTATACCATATGAAAAGAGCAAGCATAGTGACTGCAGACGTCATCGTGGGATTTGTACAGTAACGAGAATACAGTGTATATTTACTTTAAGTACAGAAGCTCTAGGTACGGAGTCATCTTGCCCTACCTGGTTTACCAGGCGGACATGAAAAGCAACTGAACAAAGCGAACACTTGTGGGTTAAGTAATGCAGGTAATTATATCCAGCCCTTTCAATAATATTAACATTAGAAAAATCTATCGAGAACATTTGAAACATGAACAAGTTTGTCAACCCGAATTGAAAAGGTGGGATATTAAGAGTGCCAAAACAGAGGACTGAAAGGGAGAGATGTAACAATTCTAGTCAGAAACTTTGCAACGGCAACAGAACCTGGTGGGAGGACGAACATCAAACTTGTAGGAATCCACGAAGCAAATAGAGACGTGAGAAAAGAAAAAGTGGGACACCTGCTGAACGATGACCTATTGCCTGCGAAAGATTATCCACCAGGCCGGATGGCTTTGCCTTGAATCTAATCAAGAGGGAAAAGCGAAGTAGACCAACAAATCCCACACGTGACTGGGTTATTCAAGTGCAAGGTGGATTTGAGTTCTGTGCTGTAAGATAGACAGAAGCAAGGAAACGTCTACCATGAAATAAAAACCAAATTTCCAAACCACATAAGAAAGGGAACCGGCATAACGAAAACCTTACACGTAAGCCTAGAAAACATAGAATCTTTCGAGCATAGATCTGTTGGATCACAACACAAACATGATGCCTAGGTAAATAGGGAGAAAGTTTTACAGGCAATGAAGTCAGCATGATTACGCGAGCTTCAGGAAGGGGTGTGTTCAAGATCGGAACCCAACGACTCACTGACGACATTACGGTCGTGATCAAAGTTGGTATTCGCATGGCACAGAGTGCGGAACGAAAGAGAACGATGGAGAATGGTACCTTTGACAAACGAGAACTAGATTCGATGTATTGGGAAGATCTCCGTTAAACAAAAGAAAGGAAGTGGGTGCAAAAGTTTAGCTGATTAACAATGATAAACGAATGCAAAAATGAGAACGAGGTATAGAACAAGCTGCAGCACTGTGTGGTCGACTGGCCGGACGTCAACATCCAAGGTGATAGAGACCGATCACTACGATCAACTGATCACGATGATTCAGGTCCCGCGCCTCTATCCCACGGGAAATTGTTTAGATTATTGTAAGTGGAGGGCCAGGGGTTGATGAGTTCTGACAATTGACACACCGATATACGATATACGTCCTTCAGAGTATTGTAACGGACCAAGAATGGTTATAATGACTCACCCACGGTGTCGTACCTCGCACCAACGAGAATAAAAACAGTGGAGTTATTTTATTTGTTTGCTTTGCTGGCAATTACTCGAACTGAACAATTCGGGCTTTAATTAGGAATAATTTTGGGTAGCTCATTCATATTGATTCAAAGGGGGAATTTTCCAGTAAATTGTTCGTTTTCCTCTTAGTGGGTTGGAGACCCGCGCTCTGAAGCTGAATTCGGTGAAGCAGTAAATGTATTACTCCAAACCAGCGGGACTGATAATTAGTCGGAAGGTGGGATAAGAGCGACTGCATGAGTCAGAAAAACAGCCGATCTCAATGGAGTGCAACTTACGTGTTGTAGGTGAGGTCATGTGCATTGCGGAATTTCTCATCTAACAATGATCCGAGATCACTGCATAATCGGTCGGCCAAGGCATAGCCTTCTTCTTGCCATGAATACTCCTGCAAGGAACGAATGTGACACTTTTCGAAGAAAAAACGCAATTAAACAAGAGTAGCGAATTCGAACCTTAACGGATCAATGAAGCAAATCTGTTTGGAAAATCGGAACTTTCTTAAAAAAAACTAAAAGGTAGAAATGGAACGAGGGATCAGGATCGACCGTGTACGAGAACATTCCTTCTAGAAAGCGAGCGTTCAAGAAGAGAACCTAAGTCTATAAACAAAGCATTTAAACAGGCCATTAATTGACCGGTAGTAGTCAAGTGGGCTAAACATCTGCTAACCCAAAAAGCCAGATTTTGGAATTCTAGTTCCGCCGGTCTCTTTGAAAGGAGACACAGTAGTTCCCTTGAAGTACTGATACCTGATGTACTTCCTACTCTAATGCCAAAGATGGCGGTTACCGGTCCTCTTCTCGGCAGAGTGAAACAATCTGCCATGAGACATGACAATTCCATTGCATCCAACCATTGAGCATTTACTGGGAAAATCAGTTTGTTGTTGAACTGCTCACTACCATGGCTGACTTCTCAGGGTTATCCCTGAATTCGAGAATACCATCGACGTTTTACTCCAACAGCTCAGGTTTTCGTGTGTCATGAATACCAACCGCTCACTGAATAAATGAACAAATATTAGGATGGAGAAAGTCCGCAAAAATGATCTAGCAAAGCCCGCGCAAAAAAAGCTCTGACAGAGGTGCCAACGAGATGAAGTACGCCTCAAATACCGACACCTCAGCAGTCCGACTAAAAAAGCAACGGTAAGATTATCCCAAAAGGCGCCCGTACGTGAGACACGAACTTCAAAATCTAGCTTGTACACGAGTGGAGACAGAAAACAAATCGTATGAACACATCACGAGACTGTTACGAAAAATATGCTGAATATAAGACAGGGCCAACCGTGCCAAGACGCTGAAGGAAACCAGTCTAAGACAAATTGCGAAGCTCTGCTGGGAATATGTTATCACACTGACAATAAGCATAAATGTTGGTTTTTTTCCAAGATCCCTGAGCACATTAAGAACACCAAATCTACATATTTAAACGCAAGTGGAACAATAATGTAAATAGAACACATATGAGAACAGCAACCAGTGGAAACCCCCCCCCCCACATCAAAAAGCAGAGGTGTTCTCACAAGATTAGGCGCACGAAGGTAAATGCCGAACCCCCCCGCCCCTCGAAAAAAGCTTCAACGATCGTCACTGCATATGGCAATCATCAGCATGGATCAGCGGTTCAGGGGAAAAGACCTGGACAAGAGAAAATGGCAACGCCTTTTCCCAGAGTCACATGTTTTTATCACCGAAGTGATTATCCAAGGGGAACAGGGGATGGACTTGCAGAGGCCAGGAAAAAATGAGGATGCTGCAGTAGCCAATGTACAAAATACACCATCTTAATGTACAAACGCACTTATTCAGTCATTCTGATTTGACGGGAAATGAGAACAGGGTTCGCTGGCATATCCTTCAGTGTCTCCAGCCAGCTGATTGACGGGTCTTTCGGAAACCAACCACGAAGATGCGAGAGACCTACTTTACCTAAGTTCGTTATATATTTTCTCATTCTCCGGTGCCACGTCATCTGCTTGGCTATTTCCACTCCATGGGAGGAATGAGAAATGCGACACGGTATGATAGACGAGGGTTTGCCATACGAAACACATCACCCAACCAACAGTCTACTAAGCTTACTATGCTGTGGTAAGGTATTCTCAGAATCGGTACGTAATACTAGATTCCTAGTCCCTACATTGCTCACTCGGTCATTCCATCCAATCCTAGCCATACTACGTAGACATTGGTGATCGAAAACCTCCGAGCGACGAACATCTCCGACACACATTCTCCGAGTCTCGCAACCATACAACAGAACTGAACGCATTGCGGCACAGTACACACGACCTTCTAATTTCGCGGAAATATCAGGCCGACACCACAAGTGCTTCAGTCCAGCGTACGTCGCTTGAGCCTTCGATATACGCGTGTTTACCTCTACTGCCGAGCTACCATCGTTCGACTGGCAGCTACAAAGGTAAGAGAAACGGTTCACAATTGTTACTTCCTCTTCATCCAGTATTAGCTCCGGGATTACTACTACTGTCGTCCAGTCCTGCAAAAACACTACGCACCCTGAAGGTGCAAAACACATGCCGAATCGAGTTACGGACCTCAAGAGTCAGTCGGCTTGGTGCATGTTGTGCATGGTCCGCGGATTCTAACAGACACACCACGTCATCTGCGTAATTTAGATCACACAGCTTTTCACCATTTCGCAGTTCGACTCCTACACCCTGAAGACTTCCTAAGGCATCTTCCATCACCTTATCCATTGCGAAGTTGAATAGGAATGGAGAGATGGGACACAATTGTCGAACACAGCTAGTCGTTTCGAATGAACTTGATAGTTCGCCGTATACCCTCACGCAACCAGAGGTATGCAAGTACAATGCTCGCAACAGTTTTACGAACTTCGCTGGCGTACCGTTCAGGTGGAGAGCACGTCTAAACCAACATCATCACGAGGCAACGTTAAACAGCAGATCGACCCCACTGACTGTTACCTTAGTCAGCATGTTATACGTCGCCATAGGAAGAATAAATATACAAGGTGGATAGGAAGTAGAACCACTGAGACGAACGAATAAAACAACGTCATAGTAGCGAACATACGGAATGGAGTCTAACTGAATAGGTGTATTTCTTCGGTCATTTTGATTCGANCACATGTTTTTATCACCGAAGTGATTATCCAAGGGGAACAGGGGATGGACTTGCAGAGGCCAGGAAAAAATGAGGATGCTGCAGTAGCCAATGTACAAAATACACCATCTTAATGTACAAACGCACTTATTCAGTCATTCTGATTTGACGGGAAATGAGAACAGGGTTCGCTGGCATATCCTTCAGTGTCTCCAGCCAGCTGATTGACGGGTCTTTCGGAAACCAACCACGAAGATGCGAGAGACCTACTTTACCTAAGTTCGTTATATATTTTCTCATTCTCCGGTGCCACGTCATCTGCTTGGCTATTTCCACTCCATGGGAGGAATGAGAAATGCGACACGGTATGATAGACGAGGGTTTGCCATACGAAACACATCACCCAACCAACAGTCTACTAAGCTTACTATGCTGTGGTAAGGTATTCTCAGAATCGGTACGTAATACTAGATTCCTAGTCCCTACATTGCTCACTCGGTCATTCCATCCAATCCTAGCCATACTACGTAGACATTGGTGATCGAAAACCTCCGAGCGACGAACATCTCCGACACACATTCTCCGAGTCTCGCAACCATACAACAGAACTGAACGCATTGCGGCACAGTACACACGACCTTCTAATTTCGCGGAAATATCAGGCCGACACCACAAGTGCTTCAGTCCAGCGTACGTCGCTTGAGCCTTCGATATACGCGTGTTTACCTCTACTGCCGAGCTACCATCGTTCGACTGGCAGCTACAAAGGTAAGAGAAACGGTTCACAATTGTTACTTCCTCTTCATCCAGTATTAGCTCCGGGATTACTACTACTGTCGTCCAGTCCTGCAAAAACACTACGCACCCTGAAGGTGCAAAACACATGCCGAATCGAGTTACGGACCTCAAGAGTCAGTCGGCTTGGTGCATGTTGTGCATGGTCCGCGGATTCTAACAGACACACCACGTCATCTGCGTAATTTAGATCACACAGCTTTTCACCATTTCGCAGTTCGACTCCTACACCCTGAAGACTTCCTAAGGCATCTTCCATCACCTTATCCATTGCGAAGTTGAATAGGAATGGAGAGATGGGACACAATTGTCGAACACAGCTAGTCGTTTCGAATGAACTTGATAGTTCGCCGTATACCCTCACGCAACCAGAGGTATGCAAGTACAATGCTCGCAACAGTTTTACGAACTTCGCTGGCGTACCGTTCAGGTGGAGAGCACGTCTAAACCAACATCATCACGAGGCAACGTTAAACAGCAGATCGACCCCACTGACTGTTACCTTAGTCAGCATGTTATACGTCGCCATAGGAAGAATAAATATACAAGGTGGATAGGAAGTAGAACCACTGAGACGAACGAATAAAACAACGTCATAGTAGCGAACATACGGAATGGAGTCTAACTGAATAGGTGTATTTCTTCGGTCATTTTGATTCGATAAAAAGTAACAACGCGATTGCCGATGTTCACGCCCGGGGCAATGTCGATCTCTTCTTCACACTGTGAATTTTGTTAGGTTAAGACGTCTTCTTTATGTCCATGATCTGAAAGGGGTATTCAACCTTGAAGGTCTTTAGAATTAACTCATTCGATGGTATAAACGGTGATTTCGAATTGGTTAAGTCGGTAGCGATGTGCAGTGCGCTTGTCTGTAGATGAATTCTATTTGCACTCACTGTTCTCCGAGACAGCTAACGTTTGGACGATGGATCAGTGTGTTCAGTCCGTGACCTAGAGAATGACCATAAAGACCCTAACCGATGAACTGATCCGAGTAGGTCGAATTAATATACCTGGTTAGAGTCTACGAGATCCGGCAACGCGATGATTAGACCTTAAGCAATCTTTTTTTGTTATATTCACCACGCAAGAGTGTAACGGAAGGAATATTCTCGGTTGTCTTCAGGGTTCAATACACAAAAAGGAGAATCGGCGAGTACAACTCTTTATTTTAGCGTGACAGATTCATTTAAGGTCTCACTACATCAATAGTGATAAAGAGATGGGGACTACGGGTTACCGTCTACCACCAAGATGGCTGAATACCGTGTTCAATGGCGTTCTTGCATTCAATATGTTTATTCTTCTCTATAGTTATTCTGGCTTATGATCTCAGGATTCATCTTTCAATATTTTTCGGTGCCGCAGTTTAGCAACCACGCTGGTTTAAAGTTTATTATTCTACAAATTAAACGATATTGCACAAATGTGCGTGCTAACCTAGTAGCAGTGGAGCCATGGTCCTTTTTTGGATCGAAACGTCGCAATATACATTATAAGTCAGCGTACGCCTTCTAACCTAAATATATGTGATATCTTACACAAGTCCGAATAGAGATCATGTGTCATTTGGAGCATGGGGAAGGATCAAAACGATGAACGAGAAATAGAAATAAAAAGAAACAATAAACAGAGTTCTGCACGCATGATAGTCCTTCCGTTCCATTCTCACGTCATCGGAGATCCAACGGGACTCATGATTCCTCTATGAGCTTGGTACCACCCGGTTGCCCAAACTGAAATAGAGAGTTGACGTAGGAGACTCCACCTCAAGCTTTTGGGCTAATAGCCTTGCCTACTAAGCATAAAGGCGATCTGGAGGTCGCGTAACCCAGTGGCCGTTTAAGCGCCCTTCAGATCGAGTTAGGCATCCCAAGTACCCAGTACACCCATTCGCTATAGTACACAGTCGTATACTTCTCACGCTGTCCGTAGTTGGTTTGGAATCATAGTTTGGCCAACCCTAGGATGACTGCTGAAGATCAGTCAACCCCAATGAAGGACGCCGAGCGTTCGCTGTCGTCCCAGCACTTTTGATAAGGCTTTACTGCATAGGACTTTCTCAGCGGGGCCTATTTGATATGTTGATCATTTTCGGAGCATTTCGACAGGTATTCGGGGCTAGTAGCCAACTGTGTTCCTGAGACATTTATCTCCCGCTATTCTGAAGCATTTGGAGGCAAAACAAGGTGAAATAGTGAAAAATATCCACATAATGGTTGACCAAGTTGATCGCCTCAAACGGCCCGACAAACTTGGGGGCATGAGTGACGTTAGTAGGACAAAATGATTGGTGAACGCGTCTCATAATAGAAACAAGACAAATACATCACCAAATTGCATACAAGCTCATTTTCAGTGATTCTTAACCACGCCATTACATCCCCCTGGAGGTGGTCCAGTGAGGTTAATGAATCTTGGGTGGAAAAGGAGCACGTGATCCAGATCCAACTCTGGACCAGGAAGGCGGATGTAATTATTTCAGTCGTTATCAGTCAGATTTACTCTGGTGTGTTGCCAGAATTATCAGTCATCGTAAAAGAACTTCCTCTCCACTTACTGTTATGCTAAATGTGCTCTGTGAGACCATTTGGAGAAAAATATGAATTTTGGGACAGTAAACAAGAATCAAGGGCTAAAATGCGCGCCCACTCGATACTGCGTGCAATTTTTGCTTTCATTTTCGTTCGTTCTATTCAGAATTAGTTATTGCAACGGATCAGTGAATATTTTCCCCATTGATGTCATTCTAGAGCCATTTGCTCAAATGTAACGAAACTCGGGGCTTCCGTATATTT
>LUCM01011741.1:66975-82771 GCA_008360955.1 Fasciolopsis buskii | reverse complement strand
CAGATGACGTTGTGTGCCTGTTCGAATCCGCGGACCATGCACTACGTGTACTAGGCAGACTGTCCAGGTCTGTTGTTCGGTTTGGGATGTGCTTTGCACCTTCAAAGTGCAAAGTGCTGTTACAGGATTGAACGACGGCAGTGCCAAACATGATATACTGGGTGGAGAAAAACTAACGACTTTAGACCGTTTCGCTTACGTTGGTAGCTGCGTATCGAACGATGGTGAACATGCGTATATCCAAGGCTCGAGCGGCTTACGCTGGTCTGAAGCACTGGTGGCTTCCGCCTGATATTTCAGTGTTCCTTTTGGATATTCGCTTTGTTCACAAGGTTTCGCTGTTTCTACGTCAATCTTTATTGAGTTCATCTCTCACGAGTATGCTTGTGTCATCCTACTGACTAGTAGTTGTAGTCGGTCGGCGTTTGTCTAAAGATTTGGACGTTTAATAGTGCGAAGGTTAGAGATTTATTTCCGGCAGCAGGCGACACTTATCTGTCACTGATCTAGTTGCCACGCTCCAACTGCTGATAGCCCGAGCTGTGGTTCCTTCTCACACCAAATTTTGGAGTAAGTTTCCAGCCCTTTTCTAGAGCCCTCTCCATTTTGTGGTTTTGAGGCGCCCCCCTTTGTTCAGTTCCCCACTTGGCCTGATCAACACAAAACACAAGCACAAAACGTCAACACTAGACGCCACATAATTAAACATTAGCGCCGACACGCCGTAGTGCAGACACAAATTAGACTAGGCGTCGGTGCGCCTCACGCAAAAAGAAGGTACGAGAAGGACCTAGATGAACAATAGCACAAAACCCGTGGCCTAACGGGGAACTAACGGCAAAGTTGGAGACAATAGTATTGACTTATACCCTCCAACCCCGTAGTCGCACAACGGAATGATACGGACCAGATGTTCCTTTGAATGAGCAATCACACAGAAGCAAAGCGTGGAATTCGAATGGCTAGCTCACCTCGCTAGCGAGAGAGAGAAGACCAACTTGGAACAGCCGTGCGTTTATCGAGTAAAACGAGTAAAGTGAGCTCTGTCGTTTGTATAGTTTTGCGGGGTGACTTTGATCGGTAGGGGAAATAACCAATCACAGAGCAAGGCTTTGTGAATCGTTTTGCTGCCATATAAAAATTTCCAACTGCACAATATTTAAAATAATGTCAATTTCAAAATATCTCGAAAAAGCAGGTTTTTGTAGAAAAATAACAATTGAAATCTGCGACCCCTGAAAACGCCAGATTGGTGGCGATCTGCGATGCGCTTCCATTTCGTTCATTCAAATGTGCGTAATAAGAAAACCGATCAAGTGAACATTAGAATTTAAATTTTACGGGTTCTACTTTTTCCATTGTGGATCACTCTGGTTCGATGGCTCGTAGCTTCTCGAGGAAGAATGACATTCCTGAATGGGATCAACAGGTGATATCTTTTGATGAAGTTACCATCCGCTTTGTATGGTGCGTTCAGGAAGCTGCTTATTTTATTCGCCATAGAAAATATGAGGCCAGAAAACTGTATCCATTTTTTAGTTTATTTATATAACTCCGATTGGATCATAAGATCAGGAAGATGAGGATTCCATGAAGTAGGACGAGTAAAAATATGTTTATGCTAAATTTCATTGCACTGTCACACCTGGTTGGTTGGGGCATCAAGATGTTTGTCTTTCCAGTCATATGGTTGTTGATTCTGGCGAAAAATTTCACTTTGTTTTGGTTATCTGTTACAGTAGCCTCATTGGCCTGTGGTGTGGTTTCGTTTTTCGCGGTGCTGTCCAGGGAAGAGAGGAATCAATGGCTGTATGTGAGCCAAAAAAACAAGAATCGAAATTTTCGTATCCTCTTGGTTGCTAAAAATAACGTTTTTGTTGACGAAGTTAGAGATTAGAAACTTTTCAAAATCATTGAACTATATTTTGAATTGAAGAAGCCCTCAAAACCATCAAAAGACCACTATGCTTTATAGAAAGAAGGAGTTCACTGACCGTCTTTGCACTATGCATCATTTTCCGTCTCCGAACTTCTTGTGGACAGGTGTTTTTGATCCTAATTAATCAAACTCCAGTCGTTAAGGCTTTTTCACTTTTGAGGTGAGATGTACTCTGTTGGATGTTATAGATGCCCTGTCAACGAACAGAAGATAACTGAATTCCGTCATCCTTCACTTCGTTTGTTCCGTAGCTTCAATTGGTGGAGGGTCATCCCAATTCGTATGTCTGGGCATCCACGTGCAATTCTACAGTCAATCGTTGGGTAAGTTTCATACGCCATCGTAACTCCTCTCCATTTTTTACCAAACATTTTTGTCGTTAATGCATGTAGCTAGTTTGAGCCACTATTTTTCTCCTTTACTTTGTGTGCGCTTCCGACTGGTCAACCCAGTTCAGGCCCATATATGTGTATTTTTTATTGGGTTAACATTGTAATGAAATTTGTTCAACAGGTTACACATATATGTACATATAGCGGGCTCGGGAATGATGTTCTCGAAAATCAGGTTCAGCACTATATATTCATATATTCATATATATTCATACATATTCATACATATATATATATATATCAGTAAGTAGTATCTGGATGGGTAAACAGAATTCCCTTTGAAACATACGACCGGTTTCGCGGTTATTACTGCCCGTCAGGTATGCATTCTCGTTGCTCTCTTGTTCAAAATCCTTATACTTGTACACCTGTTTTACCGTACTCTAGTTCGTATCATCAGGAGTTAGTGTGGTCTTCTCGATATCGAATTCGGCATATGGGCGTGATTAACAGGATTTTGTTGGATCCATAGCATTTATCCAGCTAGATACCACTTGTAACGTAGTCCGTCTCCGTAGAACACGTTTACATGAGCTCGGGCCATACTGTCTTTTTCGCCCTTTGTGTATCTCTTCGTTTGATTGAAAACCAGATAACACTACAAAGTAGCAAACAGGATCATAGCATAGGGCTGCGATGGTTATGGTTTCAAAAACTTGTCTGAGATTTGCATCGCAAATATCGTCTGGCCCACATGAACACTTCCTGGAGGCTACCTCATCGTTCGTATATTAAAATTTGTGAGCTGAGCCCTTCCGGAAAAAAAGACGACGATTGTGCTGATTTCACTGATGTATATACTATATTTTCCGTAATTTAGGTGTCTTGCACCATAGCGCAAATGATCTCTGCCATGTATTCATTATATGGATTGAATCCTCAACAGAGGCATAAAACTCGATGTGGAGCGTCGGCCACCAAACTATTGAATTCGTTTCATTGTGTGCTTTGAGTGAATAGTACACTGTAGGATATCAGACGTACGGGTTTTTTAAGATTAGTGTGGGTGACATCTACTTTGTTTCTCACTTTTTGCTTAACAGCCTGTCGGATGTAAACTGCTTTCTCTGCGACAGAATGATAGTCACACGAGCAATGACCATCCTCGGTTTTCCACCGAAGACCATCTCCAAAACGACTCAGCCGCTTCAAAACAGCAGTGCGATGCTCGCTCTTCGCATTTAAGCCAAATTCCTTTCAATTCCAATTCTCCTCTGCATTTACACTGGTCGGAAGCCGAGCACCAGCACCAGCAACAACTACACCTGGACGGTGCTGAGGTCGCAAAGCCCGATTTCGTCCTTCCGGGTAATTTTGTCGTCGTGGTCATATGATGGCCTCTGTAACATTTTGAACCACGTTTACCTTTTGAATGACTTTATTCACTTCCAAGGACCAGATAATTTTCAGAGATAGTGGACGAATTCGATATGGTGGTTTATTTGGCAGCATCCTGTGAGCGAATCGTTTACATTCTGTTGTCAAAATCAGGTTATTTGCATTTTGCACACGCGTTGCCATATGAGCTGGGTACATGGGATCTTTTCCAACTACACAGACGGAGCCCATCTTTGGTGAATATGTCTTAACCTCTGCTGCCCACAGCCTGAAGACGGAACCCATTCAGTTATGTTTCTGGAACTTGGAACTTCGTAAGTTGCACTAGGACAAGCGTGGCAACGAGTCTGGCTACAGCGAATTTTCGCCTATCACCAAAATATCCAATTGAACATCTAACTTTGGAGCTACTGATTGCTCATCCCGCTTTACCACCGCGGCCTGATAATGAGCTCGGACTGATTCAACTCCTTCTTTTGATTTTTGGCATAACTCATGTGTGAAGTAAACCCAGCAGTGAAAAGTCATCGACCTTGGCAGAATTCAAACCCACACATGGTCGCAACGCACGCTTTTAGGTTTCGTATGGTCTACTGGCTAAGCTAGGAGGCCACACCCAAGGATATTCGGAGATTTCACTTTAGTGTTAATGGTTACCCTCCTCCAAATTGCGCAAGCGCATGACATCCAATACAGTGAACTCTTCGCAATTTGACTGTCAGCACAGGATTTGTATGTTACTCAACCAGCATCCACTAGTTTCAATTAACGGACATGAGGTGATCCTCATTCATTCCTGTTCTTCTTTTACTCCTCACTTTTTGCAGGTGGTCCTTCCGTGATACAGTATCACGTGTGTTCTGAGAAGCGGTTTGTTTTAACGAAGGATAGTGATGGAAATGTCGATGTCTACGACGTTTTAAAAGTGAGTTTACGCTGCCGGCTGACAGCCTAGTCAACTATCCTTTAATGCCAGGTTATAACGATATTCGAAGCCCAGCTGTTTCCGTTACTCTGGTCTGTATGCTTTTCTTAGTCTGTGAACAATCATTTTTTGTTTAATGTGCGCATTGTTCAGATTTGAGGCAAGATCCAAAGACTAATTTGGGACATCAAAAAAGTAGCGTGTTATGATTTATCGAACGGGGGTCGATGGAACGTCCTAATGAAAGAATAAGTCGAGACAGACGGTCCTCATTCGTCCGCTGAACTACAGCATGGCTATATCTAATTGAAACAGTCTTCCGAGAATAGTTGTTTCTGGAACCGTTGAATCCATTCGTAGTAATTTTAGTAGTTCTATTGGCAACTGATTGTTTTTTGCGTGAAATTAGCTAGTGGTGAATAAGCGAAACGCCATATATGGTTGTAGTGAAAGCGAACGAGAAAGTGTGCACTCATACTATCTGAAGTGCCTACTAACGTGATAATGTAGGGTGCCTATGACAGGCTGGAGATTATAGTCACTCAGGTTCTAAGATGAATACTCTGCTCATTCCAAAAGGTTAGAACATTTGGAGGGGAGTTCATCTCACAGTTTACTGCATCTTCAGTTAAATACGGTAGAGCAGTGATCGCTCCCTGAATGTCATGATTGTAATGTCTCTTCTTGATGCCCACACCTGCACACATCTGAAGTGGCGCTTAATTGACCAGCACTCTTTGCATTATGTTGACCATGTAACAACATCGTCCGAACTGAATTTCTTCCATTGAAGACCGTAACGTGGATCGCTATTCTGTTCCTCGCTTGAAATTCTGTTGCTAGTTAGTTTATCTTGTCATGTATGGTAACCGAAAATACAGCTCGGTTGATGTGAGAAGTAGTCAGACCGATTTTTAGGAACAAATCATTAGGTTATTGCTAGAGTGGAACAGCTTCCCCAGAATAAGTATCTACAGAAGGATGAGAAAATCCCGAAAATGACAGTATAAATTCAAACGGGATTCTGACATTGGAAGAATATCGCACTGGGTCAGCCTATACGACAGTCCTGTCTTTGTGGTATTAACGAATGCTCGGTATCCTTTCACTGGGTCTTTGCTTCATCGGACTGGACTTCCTACCCGTTCTTGCAATTGTCAAAGATGTCGGTAGGTCATCTAGCATACCAATCTTGTCTTTCTATATTGTAGATGCCTTGCGCATTTCCGTTGTTACTGCTCCCACTACACGTTAACATTCGGCTGTACGCATCTCGACAGGATTGACCCATTCGTCATAAAACTAGAAGTTTGCGTGGAATGTGCGTTGGAGTTGTCAACGCTAAAGTCCATTGTGTTTCCTAATCGATTTGCTGTTTTAACAACTTGTCTAACATGAAGTTAATGGTATCTCGTAACACTGGCCTATTTTTCGGAATTAATCGGTTTATCTCATCCTTGTTTCAAATTTGTGTACGTATAAAATGCGGTAATAAGGTGACTTACCGGCGTACCCAATTTCAATATTCCGAGTCGGTCCTTTCCTCAGGGATTGCAGAAAAACGGGACTGGGCTTAATAGCATTTCGAGTTTCAGATTTCCGATCCATCCACGTAAATAATTTTACTAGAGCCTAGACGAATAAATCGCTCTTAGTCTCTTTTAGTAGGTCGTTTCCATATGAAATCTTTGAGGCACAATTGAATGTCAGGCGTCCAAAATTGCCATCCCAGAGGTGAACTGTCAATCATCCTCAGGGGAGAATCGACAACTATTAGCCAACGGACAATTGCAAGTCCTCTAGATATGTCGAGAAAGTGCATCGATTTCCTCAAGCAGAATGGTGATTTCCCATGCATTCAGGAAACACACAGAGCGACTGAGTTAAAGGGTCACAATTTTCGCTTTCCTTGCTCTAGCCATCACATCATTTTTGTTCAGCCAGTAACCTTATGCCAGCGTGCTTTAGTTTTAGTTACTACTTGGCAGCACCAACTACTCAGGAAAAAAAGAACGAGGAATAGTGAAAGGTCACGTGCGACCTAATTCTGTACAGCTACACAGAAGAGAAGAGATTTCGGATAGAAGAACACCAGTGGCTATGACGTTGAGCCATATTACCTAATGTCTCCAATCACCGCTTGCGGGATTTCGTGGACCTCAACCCGGTAGACGAACTGCATCTACACGAGTCAGCTCACGGGTTAAGATTTTCATACCCTTTTCCAGTGTCAACTGCTGGCCACTTCGACTCATCTTCCAACCATCGTCTGCCTGGAAGAACAGCGCGTAACGAGGTAGTCGTTCTGTGGGCATGAACAAAACACATCCCAACTACCCTAACTTATTCTGCTCCAGTGCTTCTTTTGAAAATTGAACTCTATGGCTCAGTACCTTACGTCTTACCTCTGAGTTACTGATAGAATTCTCCCGGTATATTTTGCCAATATTAAAAAGGCAGCAATGTTCAGGCGCACAAATTCTTCTTTAATCTGCCCTAATTGGCTGTTTCGGAGTCGTATGACACATCCGATCTCAGTGCTTCTGTATATCCTCCACATTTATTCGGTACCCGGATGTCACGCCGGCTCCACAGATGCCTCAAGTTGATAAAACGCGAAGGCACTTTAACCGATATGCGAGCACTGGGTAAGATACAACTAACCAGGTAACTTAGTTTATCCGCCTCTTTCAGTTGTTGCCTGCGAGGTTTGGCTTTGAGCGTATCCAATTTCGAGGCTGTAAAACTCATCCCAAAACATTTTACATTATTGTTCAGATGGTGGAGCAGCTTATTTGGGTCTTCAATCAGCAGCATAACGTCGACCGCATATTCTAGGTCTGAGCAAATGTCAATGCTGCTATTCTCATATAGGGATAAGGATATATTCATAACCGTCTCGATGGAAAAACTGAAAATGAAAAGTGAAAGGGGCAAACGCTGACGAATACCACCTTTCGTGGTGAACTCGAGTGAGGCATGGCCGAGAGTATGAACGCGACTTCGGTCGTTCCTATGCAGACATCGAATAAGCGAGATGAATTTCTCTGACAGCTTTCAGTGAGAAGCAACACCGACGATCTGCATGACCGAGTGAGCCGAATGTTGCTTTCGGATCAAGAAGGACAGAAACCTTGGGTAAACGAAACACACCGATTTTCTAAGATCCATCACAAAGTGGAAATTTGGTCAATACAATCCCGGCCGTAGCGGAAGCCGGCTTGATTCTCACGCGCACATCTTTCTTGATTACTAGATAACTCCTGGAGGGTAATCCAAGTGATCAGTTTGAATGCGGTGTTTAGCAAGGTAATTTCTGTGATCTTCACAGGGACCTATCACCTTTCCCATGAATCGGTGCAATCACCGATTCACACCACTTCTTAGGAATTTCACATCTTGGTCCGAGGAGTTTTATGAACTCCGATTTTAACATTTCGTCGTTATCCTTGAAGAAAGATGGTGACAGTCTATCTGGTTCACCTGCTTTGTGACTTTTCCAAAAATCTATTTTTTTCAATGACCCATTTCTGATGAAAGACTGATGACTACCTGCATGGATTCACTTGCAGGCACAAATAGAAGGAACAGTGGTCGTGAGACAACTAAACTGCTCCTTAAAGTGATTTGCCCAAACCTCCACTAGGCGCTCCTGACAGCGAACCAATTACCCTTCGGAATCATTCATCATCTCACTTACACTCAGCTTCCGTGGACCAGTATTCCCACTTAGTTGATAAAGGTTGCGACTATTCCGGATAACCACAACGTTTCCCATTTCCCTGGCCACCACTGCTTGCGGTCGATTCTCGCTCCTTTGGTCAAATTACTCCCGTCTTTGTAAGTGACATCCGGGGGGTCGGATCCACCACCATCCAATAGATCAACTGAGATCGATGATGTCCATCGCTTTCGAGGTTTACATTACATGTAGTTCGGGGTGCCAGTAGCCGCTGAACGGTGGGCTTGTTTGATCTGCTCCCAGTTTTCTATTCGGAATCTAACATTTTTACCTCCTGTTAAAATCTCAATTCCACCCCGCTTTGTTGTTTCTAAGAGGTCATTCAGTATTTGGTAGATGTCTCTGGAAGCATCTTAGGCGCAATTTACAGGTGCTTACTACAAGAAGACAAAGGGTGTCGTCTATCAGATCGACTACTGCTTACCTGGCTTGAACCTATATGGCTCATTCCGCTTAGTGGGCTTCCCACTGGGATCCCATCAAACATGCCAGCCTTATCCCTCACATTGAAAGCCACACTGATACCAACAAGGCCGAAAGCCGCAGCTCCGGGGTTCCCAGAAATAGGTGGATTAAAATTCACCGAAGGATTAAAAGGGAATGTCAGTGGAACTGGAGCCTTGAACGCGAGTGTCTTGTATACAACACATCGATGACTAGGGCCTCCAGCGCGGGAGCTAAAAATCCCCGATTGTTTTGTCCTCTTAAGCGTTCGCACATTAGATTTTTGTGGCTCGAAAGGTTATCCAGGACAAAGGAAACCATCAGCCGGTCGAGGCAGATTCGGTGAGATTTGGACGGTTGCTGGAGGGCGGAACTTCTTCCAGGCATACTACCACTTGCACGGCTGGTTGAAGCTCTCGATGAACATAAGAGTATGGAATGGGAAAGAAGATAGCATAACTCATTAATAAATAAAACAATGCGTTTGGTGCAAGAACATTTCCGCGAAACACCCACTGTAGGATCAGGCTAGTTCATAGATGTTTACTTTGCAGGTTATTGTATTATTCGGTCGCGGAAATATATGGGGAAACCTGATGGCTCACTGAATCCTCCAAGGAATTGTGTATTTTATTTACCACTCTGCTTACGTTATCTGTGTATTGTTAGGGCATTTTCTGAGGTTGGTTTTCTTGAGGGAGGCTTTTAGTTTAGTCAAAATTGTCCTATTCTGATTCAATTTTCCCAGGATAACTGCAATTTGGCCGGGGATCACGGAGTAGCGAACTATGTAAATCTTGCTTCGTTCAAAAATTGAGTTGTCAAAACTGAAGGGTTTTTAATCTGATTTTCCTTTTCCTTTGTATTGATTTAATTTTCTTTAGACCAGGTAATGTTGTTGGCGGCTATCGCGGGTCCTGAATGTTCGTTTCTTGCGTGAATATAAATTTCACTCCTGCTTCTTAATTGATTCACTCTTCTGTCCCGTCGATATCGAGTAGCGCTAGAAAACAGTCAAACTCTTTGGTTTCCCCCTCCTCATTCCCACCATCTTTCCACAACAGGCGCGGCTTGTTAAACGACTGGGCTTGGTGGATTTTGAAAGCGTCATCAAAGAGCACGAGAAGTTGATTTACGTGCCCAATTGGTTTTCAGTGGATTTGAAATGTGGCGTGAGTCCTGTGTTAATTTATAATTGGTCTCTTTCTCTTATTTGCATGTCAGTGCGTTTCCTAGTGATCAGATCTGCTGTTGCTAAATTATTTTTCATACACAATTAATCAGAGTCCTCATTGTTTTTTCTCTTGCCATTTTTTCATAGAAGTGCCGTGATATATATATATATATATATATATATATATATATATATATATACTACAAGTCTGTGAACAGACTTGTTATCCTCACGATCATGGCGAAAACGAAAACAACGCGGGAAGAATAGGAGCGTAAAGGAGCGATTGTTTAGAATCCACCACACGTCGCCTCTTCCAAGCTCCTCTGCATTTTGTCTTGTTCACCAGATCCGTCGTTCAGTTACGGGCTTTGTAGCGCCAGGCTGCCTAAACCGAAGTGTTGATTTGTTTTCGAATATATATATATATATTTTTGTGTGAGAGGGGTCGCTCGAGCCCTTGGTGAAATGATCTGATCTCCAAGACAGCAGAGTGAAACACGGCGTTCGAAAACTACTGGCAATTGGTGATCGGTTCGGGCCAGGAGCTCAACGTTTCATGGATCTTGCGTCAGAGGCGGTGATTGAGTAAATCGCTTTACGTGTTCCTGCTCACATGCAGAGTCTCGGAAGATGACAACCATATAAATTTTTGTTTTAATATTAAAAGAAGTAAATGATGAGAAATAAAAGTGACTATAGCCTTATTGAATAGCGGGCCACTACAACCGTGGCACAATGCCACCAACGGACACCTATGCTATTTTATGTGTAGAAATGCTTTCGAGGTGAAAACTCGCCATATCGTCAGCTGTCGTAAAACAACGACTTTTCGGTAATCAGTTTGCAAGTCATTGCTCGACTCTTTTCCTAAATTGGCATCGTCCGTTTCGGCTCCCCTTATTGCGAACAATAAATTCAATCAGATACCGTACCTTTTGGTACCCAAACACGTCTCATCCTTGTGGCGTTAGTGAGCGTATATCTCAATATGTTTGATTTTCTTAGTATTACTACTTTTTCCAAGTCACATTCTGATTGGTTAGCTTCTTTCGTTTGACTTTAGTCGCGCAGTTAAAATTGTTTCGTTTTGTATCTTGATTACTGACGCACGTTGGGTGGTTCTTTGGTCGTGGGTTGATCAATTCACCTCCGCAAATGCTTTCGGAACTCTTCCGATGGCAAAACCTACCAGCCTTCATCCATTCCGTTGAAGGGACCACGTGGAATGCAGCTAGTGATTACTGCCGGGTAGGTTCGGCTGAGTGGAAGGTTAGGAATCAAATTAAGTGTATTAATTAAGCTTAAATGTTCCTTTTATCTGGCTGCTTTCAATGTTCGAACACCACCATATGGGACAACAAGCTACCCTAGACATAAATTTTAAAATTTGTGGAACGTGCTTATTTTGTCTCCAAAACGCACATACAGGATGATCTTCCGTAACCTCTCTTTGTAGCCCTGCTAAAATCTCTCGCTTTATCGGCAACATATCGAGTAAATCCGTTTCCAGGGCTCGTGGTCGTGTTGCCTTTGGGACCGTTTTAACCACGGGATTCCCTTCAGCGGTCGTTTGTATGCATTGTGGTCTTGTGGTTCTACGGATGTCGACAGTAGTTGCCTTAAATGCCGATGCTTGTTCGTCGTGTTTGTGTTTTATCTCGCCGAATGGAGCTATTTTTCGAGCCGAAGACTAGTTCTACCGAGACGTCTCTCAATTAATTCGAATCGTGCACTCGACAGACGTCGTGATCGTTGCTGGTGATTTCAATGCCCTTTACACGATAGTGAAAGACGTTAGGCGGTATTGCTAAATGCCACTGTCTGTGGAGTTCTTCCACTTGAAATGTTTCTGCTTCTGCATGGTTCTTATGAATTGGGGTCCAACAATTTTTCCTTCAGTGCCAGTCGTTGCTATGACGCAGCAACCGGAGCCAGAGCACGCTCGCCTGGGTCTATTAGTTGCACAAGGTGAATGGAATTGATCCGTATGAAAATTTGCTGCGTTATACTTCGTTTGTACGTTCTCTGGTGCCCTCTTGCCCATCGTTGTCTAGACACGTTTTGGTTACTTATCGAACTTTCCTTGTTCTTGATTTTAGGTGCCAATCATTCATTTGGACGAAGCAGATTGCATGTCAGCAAATATCACTGTCGGTGATGCAATGCTTATGGATGATTTGGAGTCAGATAGCTGTTTTACTGCTGAAACTAAGGGTACGCATATCTGAACTCACCAGTTATTATTTCTGTCATTTCTTCCTCGAAGCCACCTACTCGAACGCGGAGTGCTGTGGCGCTGCACTGTTGTTCCATTGGGAAAAAATCTAAGCTCAGTTGTAACTATCCCCAGTTGCCTAAATGCATTCAAGTTGTCTGACGGAATATCGCGGAATTCAAGCATTCAAAGAATTTTTCCTCTATAAATCATTTTATGGTTGCTGCTAGTAAGTGATCAGGTTACTGTTTTCAGCCGAGTTCATATATCAAATCGGCTCAAACAGATGCATTCCACTGTGACCATATAAGTGTTTCTTGTTTGTGTGAATGTAGGGATATATACACTGCACTGGGTTTTCTTTAAGGGCTACTTATGACAACTGCGATGCAACGCAGTAGATAGGATATTCACGCTACAACATTCGCAAAGGTGCAGTAGAGACCCAGAGATGATTTCAAGACCGTTCACACGAAAGCCGGAGTCGATGATCGGATCTTCTTAAAATTAGTACAACGAAATGCTTGCGTGGTTTGTTTAACCGAACAAAGTTAGGATGGTCTTGAGAAACAACACACAGAGGACAAGCATCATGTGGCTTACTGAAATGATATCATCGTGGTGAACTGAAAGCAAGTTCTACACCGACATATCTTTTGGAGTTGCCAATTCCCCATTTAAATGAACGAAATTGGTAGATCATAAAACTTTAGTCCACCCGCCGCTCAGAATGAAAAAGCTGCATCTTAGGGGATCTACTCGGCTTGTGTTCCGAACGCCATTCGTGTGTACCTAATTCACCTTACGGAAGGTTATGCAGTGCAAGCGTTATTTCAAGTACTGGTTGCTTTTTAAATCGCTTGATTTGCCATTCGTTAACCTTGAAGGTTTGTGTGACTGGGTTCTGTACAATTTACCTGGGGTTGGTGGTATTCATCTACTTTTCAGGCGTTGAAACTCGTGAATTCAGCTCCAACTTTAGACACCAAACTATTCCGCATTTGGAAGCCCCTTAACAGTGGTTATTAAACCCATCCATAAATACATTTCGTTGGTTCTCTTGTCCGTCACATACCATGTTTAGATTTTCGTTTATTACCATTCACTTTGGTATCAAATTGTCCGAGGTGCATAGTCCCAAGTTCTCAAACTAAGAGTAAGTAGTGCATGTGTTAGTTAAGCTTCGTAGTTTTCTATAGTTGTCCATTTTGCATTGATTTCACAATAGGGGCCATTCGAAAACTTCTAACTCACTAATCTTGTCACTGAACCCTCACGGGTTTAGATGATAATCACTGTCGGATATCACACGATTGCGATTCACTTGCACCGGAAATAAAACCAAATCAACACCTGCAGCTTTATACTAAAAACATCAGCTTCCAAAGGCCCTAATAGTCTAATTAGTGCTGCTTCATTTACTATGTTGCGAAACTGCTCTCTGTCCAGACTGTTTCTGGAGCCGTGATAGATGAGGAGGACAATGCTTTTATATAATTTAACTTTTAATGAATGATGTTACAAGTTGTGTAGTCAACCCGCCCTTTTCTCGCCTATCTCGTTACGATATCGGACAGGTTAAGATATTCCTAAACGAAACTCTGAAGGACAATTGAGAAACCTGTGATTTCGCATTCTGCCGTGAATCGCCAAATAGCACGACTGGAAAATATGTCCGCGTCCACGAAATAAAGAGCCTTCAAATTTGCAACTGACTATCAATGGTTATGCCATTTCCGGATTTCATTTGTGGTCGATTTATCATCAGTTCCCATTTAGCCTAGTCCTCAACAAAGCGAGATTCATTATTTCTTTCGTTATCTTGCCAAGCGTAGCCCGATTCCTCTCTGATCGCTTTCCTTGTCTTTCCACACTGTAGTGAACTATAGCGTTCTACTTTTGCAATCGTTGTTCGCTCGCTGGCCCAAAGCAAACATCATGGATGCAGAAGGTTGTAAGTTTGCTAACCAGTCTGCTATCATTTGGGCGTGTCTTCTTGGTTTTCAATTCGCCAACGCTCTTAGTTTTGACCACGTGGTAGGAGACAGTCTTGTTTTTGGTGTTTGGAAGTTGGCCCAATGCACTGCACTTAATAAGCAACAGATTTAAATTAGCGTGAAGCATGTTTTATGCTGCATGTTCTTATTTCTCATCCACTTTTTTCAAGCTCTCAGTTTTATTTGCATTTTGTTGAAGACATTTCGGTAATGCACAGTTGGTCCTTAGGAGGTTAGTGAGAAATTCATGTGAATCTACACAGCTGTTGGTTTTTGCCCGATTTACGCACTGATGCAATCGTGGCGGGCCCGAGGCAGGTGGGAACTAAAGGCTGGGGACTCAGGTGAGCTGCTTAAATCCGGAAGAACTCATCCCCTGATGACAACTTTAAATCCCATGGCGAAAACTACTTCAAAGACCCAACATAGGAATTTTCCTACGCATGTGTTCGGAAGTAATCAAGGTGATTCGTGTCTCAGATTTGACGAGCAGATCTCAGTGACACACATGAATAAGGTAGTTCACTTAACCGAACCGATGTCGCCCGATTCCTCATTGTTTGGTACTTGCCACTGTTGCGCATTGACACCGCGGAATTAAACCCTGCATAGGTGGGCACTTTAGCTGCCAGTTTGCGTTACGTCACTGTTTGTGCTTTTGTACTAAAGACGATCTGGATTCTCAAAAGAAAACTATCGTTGAGCTTTACAAATGACCAGTTCAAAAAGTGAAACAATTAACGGGATGTCGGAATTTGAAAGAAAGGAATCTTCATGAATTCGAACGGCGAAACACGGAGGATCGACAGGCCAAGCTTCAGAATACAAATGCAACAATGCGAGGGTGATTTCTGTTGCATGCATCCTACAGCAGTGGGTGCCAATGGGAAACTACTCATCGAAAAGTGGACTTACTTGTCATCGTCATCATCATCGTTCATCTTTAAACATCAAGTTAAGCCTTACTGACCGCTGTCTTTTCCCCAGTTACAAGTTTCTATAAGAAGAGTGAATATCAAAGGCAAACGAGGTGGACCCATATAGGCGGGGAAAGATAATGCTGCAGTAGCCAATATACGGAACACAGTCCAACTGTGCAAGCGCACTCTCTCAATCATTCTGATCCGACACTGTTCACGGTTCATTGTCATATCGTTCTGTTTCCAGTCACCTAGTTGACGAGCCTTTCGGATCCCAACCACGACGACGTGAAAGCCCTATCTAACCTGAGTCTCGCTGTGCTTTTTTTCATCCCACATTCAAAAGTCATCCGCTTTATTCCACTCCGTGAGATGAAAGAACGCAAATTAGGCCTCGGTATGGTAGACGACTGTCCACCATAGGCAGCACGTGACACAACCAACGAAGTCTACTGTTTCATGCGTTGAGATAAGTTTTCAGCGTAAAACAGCAAGGAAAGCCTCACTAACCACTGAGAGTTCCCCAAAGTTACATTTTTCTATAAAACAAAGCAAATATCCAAAAGGAACACTGAAATATCAGGCGGAAGCCACCAGTGCTTCAGACCAGCGTAAGCCGCTCGGGCCTTGGATATACGCATGTTCACCATCGTTCGATACGCAGCTACCAACGTAAGCGAAACGGTCTAAAGTCGTTAGTTTTTCTC